>PJRA01000549.1:558806-669968 GCA_016987375.1 Brachionus koreanus | reverse complement strand
ATAATCAGAATTCACAAATGACTAAATCGTCTCGATCATTTTACAAAAATAACAGTTTTGATTTTGATTCAGTTAATAAATTTTCTCATATGGCAGACAAAAAACGAGTTTCTTTTCAATAAAAAAATAAAAAAATCATCTTTAAAATTTGATCTGTTAGATTTTTACATTTTACATTAATTTTTTACATTTTACATTAATGAATAAAATTAAAATTTAAATATGTTCAATAATTATCCAAAATTCTTAAAAATAAAATTTCAATATTTTTTATTCGTTTGATATTATGTAATAAACTTTACTGTCAATTTATTAGTTGTATAAGGTTCGTGCGTAGCAAAACCACCTCACTATCTGAATTTAAAAGAACTGACTTTAAATTATTAATCTGCATACTTAAAAACTTAGGAAAATATGTTTTTTTGGGTGAGTTAAAAAATAAATTTTTTGACTGGATCCGCTCAAAGATTCAAAAAAAAAAGTATTTTGTCTTTAAGCTGTAATAACTGGGGGTAAATTAAAATAAAATTGATTAAAATAGCAAAGGTAAAAGAATAAATCAATTAAAATAGCAACATTATTTTAGCAAAATACCTTTATTATACTTCAATTTGTCCATGGGACTTAAACTTTAAATAAATAAATTTATTAATTAGATAAAAATGACAAGTTCAAAATAACAAGTGTTTTTTAAATCAATTATCTTAAAGAAAAAAGTGTTTAATATTGTAAAATGAACGAAAAATTTTCATAAATTGACTTAAAGCTATCTATTGAATAATCCTTGATAATTTCTCCAATTCTATTATCTAATAATTCATAAGCCGGCTTACGTTTACAAACAATACCCGATTTTAAAAGAATAACCGTTTTCTAATTTACCGAATATAAAGAATCTATTTGGGTCATTAATTCAAGAATCAAATAATAAAAATTTTTGCTCTTCATTATTTAACCTTGCAATAACTTTGTAGAAATGACATTTGGCACAATTTTTGCACAAGTTAAAGTTGCTTCTTTTATTTTTCTTCTTTTTTCTTTCAAGTCAAATTTAGCAATTTTTGGAGCATGATTCAGTGGATGAAAATAACTGTGGATAAAGCTTCTGCGATGCTGTCACTTTTCCATTATTTAATGTTATTTGATCGATATTAGCGATCAAATTATCAATTTCATTTTCATTTTTTTTTCTTAATTCAATTATGCTCTTTCAATTAGGGTTCCGGTATTAGGGATTTTTTCATAATTTTTACTCCAAATAATTTAAAAAAATAACTCGGAATAGATTTTTTTTACGAATTTACTTCGTAATACTATTCATTTGAAATAACATTCCCCTAATTTACCAAGACAATGATTAAATTTTGGGTTTTTTTCTGTATCTCCTCCGCGGTTTACCCCAAAGCTCCTAATTATTTTGCATATTCTAAAACTGGACAAAATTCTGAACAAATTTTTGAGACCGCTTTTTTTATTTTTTAATTTTTAAGAGTATAAAATAGAGTCCAAAAAGAGTGATTTAAAAAAAAATGTATTAAAATTTTTAATTATGAAAAAAATCAATGACACTTTAATTCTTAAGTTCAAATAATGTTTTTTTAATTAAATTTTTATTTTCATAAAACTGAATTGTTTGAAGTTTCAATGAATTGTTATAGCATAGCTAATCGTAAACGTCAAATTTTCTAAAGATTCATGGTGTCTGACATTAGGTTAAGTTGCAAGTGCTGGTAGGCCTAAGTAAGTTAATATGAAATCTGACGATTTATTTTTCAGACATTTTTTGAAAATTAGGTGATTTTTCTTTTTTATCTGAAATTTTTATACGAAATAAGAGACAATTCAAATAAATATTGTAATTCTTCATATCCGACATATATATTCGTTATCTGACATTTTTGTTAAAAATTTGACAATTTATTTATTTTAAAATTTTATTTTCTATGTAATTAAAAATCTAACAAATTATCAAAAACATCTGACAAATATAATTTTTCATATTTGACACATATATATTAAATCTGACAAAAAAAACATTTTAATATATATATTAAATTTTTTGGGTTTTTACGTCAACTTCAAATTAAAAATTAAAAAAAACTAGAAACTTGTTTTATTATATTCTAACGAATATAATATAATTTTTTATTACAAATCTTATTCGTTTTACTTTTTTTTGTTTTTTATAATTTTTTACCAATTTTTATGTAAAAAATGGTAAAGAAATAAATTGAAAGAAAAAATGACAAAATAATATTTTTAATCAAAATTTTATGAAAAACAGCAAAATTTGAAATTTTTTTGGCATTTTTGGAGTTAACATAAATTAACGCAAAAAATGGTAAATTAACTAAATTTTACGTAAAATTGTGTAAATCATTTTACCAATTTTTAAAATTCTTGTTTTACGTAAAAAATAGTCAAATTACCATTTTTTACGTTAATTTACACAAATTTACGTAAATTTACCATGGATCCTTATATCAAATCACCACTGTAATATTACTTGAGATTTTGAATAGACTTTTAAAAAACGCAAAATTTTATGACATAGCATACATGAATAAAGAATAAAACACATTATACCTTGAGAAAAAATTATTATTTCAATAAATTTATTTAATATTTTTTTCATAATATTAAAAATATTTTTTATATAATATAAAAATAATTAATTTAATTTTTCTAGTTAATTTATTTGAATAAAAAATTAAATTTATTTTTGAAAAATTTGTTACATATAAAATTCTAGGGTTTTCGGTATTCAAACGATCCAATTTCATATATTTTATCGCAAAACGAAACATAATTTACATCATCATTTGTTCCGATACGGATTGAGTATTTCTTAATAATGGATTCAAGTTCCAGCTCTGTCAATAAAGAGACCAGATTAAGGTCATACAACACTCGTCTAAATTGATTAATTGACACATTTCCATTTTTAACTCGGTCAAAATCTTCGAATCGTGGAAACAATTGCATTCGATTAGCTCGCACCTATTGAATTAAATTTTATTTTATTCAAACTATAATTATAGTGAGAATACCCTCTCAGCAATTCTTTTTAGACCAACTAAGACTCTGTCTTGCTCATCAGGACTCAAGGTTTTGCTTTCATTTAAACTTTGAGGTTTATGCTGATTGGATTGAATGAGAGGATTTTTTTCCAGCTGGTCATTGCCAAAAGCCCTTTCAACCTCACGACAAAAATCCTTATATTCAACATAATTGTCATCCTTTGTACTTGTATAGCTAAAAAAATTAAAAATAAACATCAATGGTTTATTTTAATAGTTTTTAATTATTTACTAATTAATAATCATTTCTATTTCAGATTTTTCCAGATCCAAATTACACAAATTAATTGCACGTTTAAAAGTATCTTTGAGTAGCCTTCCTGAATTTAATTTGTCATGATCTCTTAGCCATTCATTAATACTTATTCTTCTTCTATAGACCTTAAATTTAGAAAATATTTAATTAAAGTAATTTTCTTAAAAAATTCAAATGTAAATTTGGCCAGGTGAAATAATTTAAAATTTGAAAAAATTCTTATGAAATAATTAGACCAAGATATTTTAAGCAAATTAAAAAAATAAAATATTAAAAACGAATTTTGTAAAAGCAACTAGCTAACACAATAAGAAATATTTTGCTTGATTTTTGACAATTTTTAATTTATTTTGGTCTAAAGTAAGAATAAATGTTCAAATCAGTTGAAAATATTGAAAATAATACTTAAAGGAGCCATGTTTCATCACAAGAAGATCCACAAACTTACTTAATTAACTAACATTTGTTGGATGAACACAAAATCAAATGTATCATTCAATATAGGAGATTAAGGGGATCATTGAACATCATTTTTTGGATCACTTTTTGATTGTAGGATCATTACAGATGAAATTGAAGATATCATATGGCCAAAGACAGAGTAAACAACGATATAATTACCTGTAATTCCCTCAACTAATAAAGGAATTTTGAAAGAGAATCCCGAAAAGAAATCGATCAAAATGCAGACAAGTCTGAATAATTAGAGGCTATAATTCAAGAAAATTACAGCATTTAATTCTAAATTTACAATTGATTAGTTTTTCTTGGAAAATACTTTTATTTGCATTCAAAAAATAAATAAAAATGCATTTGTTAAAACCTCAGAGGGTTTTTTTAGATTGACAAAAAAATATTATATCTATTTATATTAAATTGAAGAATAAGCTAAAAATACTTTTGATCTTAGCTCAACTTTATTTAAATCAGATTTAATGAGACAAGCCATTGTTTTAATTTTTTTAACATTTAAAGCGTGTAAGGTGGTAGTCATACAAGTTTTAGCCAAGTTTAAAAAGAAATACTAAACGATTTAACTTTTAAAAAATGAAAATTTCAAGTCCAAGTCAAATTATTGCCTTGGTTAAATTTTTTTTGCTAAGTTTTTTTTTCATTTATAGATATATAAATAAATGAATCTTATTTTTTTCTTTTGCAATATTGCCAGAATATACATTATAAAATCAAAGCAATATTTTGCTATTTAAAAATGATGCTCTTTATTAAAAGATAAAATTTTTTACCTGATCTTTTACTTTAATCAAAATTGATTGAATGTCTTTATATGGATTACTTTCAAAATCATTGTTTTTGGAATTTAATTTGGCTAATTCAGACCTGAATTCATTATATTTGGGAGCTATATACGGATGAGGCTGTAGTTTACCCAAAAATTCATAATAATTAAAACCAGCATTATCCATGAACTTGGCTTCTAGTATTTGAACATCCTTGTCATGAACTGGTAAGCCAAGTTTGGCCAAACATTGACGAAATTGCTGACTGGTCACATGGCCTCTATTTAGCTTATCAAAGTCTTTAAAAGGGGGCCAGCAATCTATTCGACGCTGTTCTACAATTTCACGCAATTGATCAATCACATAATTGTAATTCTCTGTTGCATTCAAATTTTCGTCATCTTTACAGTTAACAGTTCCAGGTGGTGGCATCAAAAATGTTTCGGACTTTGGCACTAAAATATTAGGATCTTTTTCTAAATTTCTGATTGTGAAGACAGATTCAACGTCTTCTTCAAATTTTTTCCAGTTAACTTTTTTTAAATCAGTTGGATGTCTATACTCTTGACACAAAGCTTCTGTTTGGACTTTATTAATATTAAATGACCCGATCGAACTCAAGCCAAATGAGCTAAGACATCGGATGAATTGAGCTTTGGAGACAAAATTAGAATTTAAAGGGTCCATGTCTTGGAAAAATTCTTTAACTCTAATTCGATTAGATAAACAATGGTTTCTAATTCGTGCCATAAGTTCATTCAAGTCAACTGAAGATATGTCTATTGGATATTCCTTATTAGCTATTTCTTTTTTATTCTCTTCTTCTAAATCCAATTTATCTATTATACTCCCAACATATTCTAAAAAAATTAAAAAAAATTTATTAGAAAAATTATTAAATTATTGTTTCTCTGACCCTCATCGACTCCTTGGCAAAAAGCAGGATAATTAACATCACCAGTCACTGGGTCTTCGAATTTTTTGCACAACAACTCGAATTCTTTGGTAGACGGCATTAAACCAAGAGTTGACAAGACTCTACCAAACTGAATTTTGGTCACATTTCTAGTAAAAGCAGTACTCTAAAAAAATAATAATCTATCTAAATTAATAATATTTCCAAATTATACTCTATCAAAATCCTTGAAATAAGTAAATAACTGAAGCTTAAATTTTCTAACTCTTTCGGATATATCATTCAAAGTGCGTTGGACAATTTCTTCTTCGGTAGAACTCAAATTTCCGTTCAAGGTCTAAAAAATTAAAAGAGTTTAATAAAAAAATTTCGATTCGAATCAAATATAAAAAAATAAATATGTATAATAAGAAAAAAATTGCTTGGATAAAAATTTTAACACTCAAATATCGGAGGAGTTCTTTCGACCTTTTGTTGTCTAACCTTTTATTTTTGCTCTTTATTCCATAAAAATAAGCATATTTGGCAACAAAAATAAATTAATTTGAATTTTTTCTTTTATTTTAGATTCTTGATTGAGCAAAAAAAATCAAAAATTATTATATTTGTTTATTTTAAATAAAAAAAAGATGTAACGTAAAGCCCCAAAAAATTATCTCTGTGTTCTGAGTGCTATCTTAATCCTCAATTTAATTTTTTACCAATTCGAAAATTAACACATATACAACTATTCTTTTTTTTAATTAAAATATTTATAGAATTTTTTTCTAAATGAACAAGTTATAGACTACTTTTGATTAATTACTAAAAGTAAAATAAATGAGCTGATAAAATTTCTATTTAATTAAAACTTTGGACTATAGATAACTATTTAAAAAATTAGACATTATTTAATTTATTTAGTTTTAATTTCTTGATTTATATATCAATTTCTACTATAATTTTTATCTCTAAAAAACATAAAATTTTCACACTTTTATTTAATTTTTAAATAGATACCTTTGACAAAAGACCGTTTGGTGGCCGGATAACTTTGGCCAATGGTTTTTTTTCCATGTCTGGAACGTTAAACGCGTTCTCTACAGTTTCAATAAAAGTTTTATAGTCACATCGGTCGTCACCTCTTCTAAAATACTCAATCAATTGTCTCGTATCATCTTCAGTTAAATTGGCCGGCTTTTTGACTGATAAAGATATTGCAGTTGCAAATTGTCTATCAGTTACTACGCCACTGCGTAGTCGATCAAAATCTTTAAAAAAATCAACTATTCTAATACCTTCTTTGTGACAAATTACTGAGATTCTATCAATTATTTCTTGTACTGAAAGAATAGCTTCCTTAAAAAATTTAAACATTTTTTAACTTTGATAAAAAAATTATTCTTTAAAGATTATTTTATTTGCGAAATATTTCTCATAAAATTTTATTAGATGCTTACTTCTTTTTTAGTCAAATTAGGCTGGGAAAATTTGGATAATTCTCCTTTTGAATCTGATTTACTCATAAGATCATTATAGAAATTCAAATAATTAAACATAGACTTGACATTTGGTTGTTGATATTTTCGAATCAAAAGCCCTAGTTCTTCATGATTCATGTTTGGTTCAGTCATTATCCTTAAAAACTAAAAAAAATTCTATTTTAAAAAAAAAATTTATTATTTTTTATTATTTTCTAATTTTACCTGGCTCTCAGTTACAATACCAATGTTATTTCGATCGAAGTCTCTAAAATTTGGTAACAAGTCAATGTTTTTTTTCGAATAGTATGAATTAAGATCAGATAAAAGCCCATCAAGTAGTTGCTCCTCATTTTGATTAAGATTTTGCAACGATCTGAATGTTCCAAGATATTCTGGATTTTTGAAAACATTATTTTGAGGATTAGTTCTAAAATCGTCTTCAGGAAATTCACGATAAACACTGCGGCAAAATTCTCTATAGTTAACTGTAGAATTTCTTTTCAGATCATATTTGTTCGAAAGAAGATCAATTTGTTCTTGAGTTAAAGCAGACTTTAGAACTTGATCAAGAATTCGCTGGAATTGTGATTCTAACAAAAATACAATTAAATTTTTTTTTCATTAGATTATTAAAAATTGATTTACTAGTAACAAAGCCACTTCTGAGACGATCGTAGTCAACAAAAAATTCATTAAGTCTTGATCGTGATGATTCGGCAATAATTCTAACTTGCTCTTCGATATTTTCAGTTGAGTTATCTCTTAACAATAAGCGATTAGTCAATGTTAAAAGAGGAAAGAAAAATTTAAGTTTACTTCATTTTCTTATCGTTAAGGATAGCTATAAAAGCTAGTAATAAATCATAAACATTCAAGAATAGTAAAATCTTCGAGTGCGAATTATTTAGTTTGATTTTTCAAATGGTTTATACAGTTGCTAAGAAATTACTAGGATACTTAAACCTCTATTGAAAATAAGTATTTTTCTAAAATGCTGAATTTTAAATTAGGTATGTTAACTATTTATTTAAAATTCAGTAAGTAATGGAATTTTATATAGCTGCTATTTTAAAAATTTAATTTGTAATAATTTAGCAAAAAATTTCAGTAAAAATTGAAAGCTTCTCTATAGAAAATTAAAAAAAATAAAATTAAAGTTATGTGTCATAATCTAAAAAATGGTATTTATCTAAAGCAATGATGAATATCGGAAATTTCCGATAATTGTAGCAAAATTCAGTTAAAAAAGATTTTAAAATTTTTTCGAAAATATATGAATTTCTATGTAAAAAAAGCTTTTATTTTTTAATTTTTTGAAAATTATGTTTTAGAGGTTTATTTTTGACCGAAATTAGGGTATTTTTTTGTTGATTTTGATAAAAAAACAACAATAATTGATAATATGAGTTTTTTTTTCTCTAAAATTAAATTTTATTAACAAAATATAATGTTTAAATTAACAACGCACTAATTTTAAATGACAAAGGACTGGAATTAAATGATGGGACGAGTCACCGTTTCTTTCAATTACTATTGAAAAGCTAAAGTTTATTTTCTTGTTGGTTTGTATGCTGGTATGAGTCAAGCAAATGAATCTTTTGGATGTGCAAGCCTTTTTTAATTGTCATTAACAGCTCTGATCGCTGAATTGATAAGAAAAATAAATAAGTTAATTAAAAATTAAGTTACTTTTATGTAAAGGTAACTTTTAATATTTAACTTGATATTAATTTTATTTTTAATATTGCATAGAGTACAAAAAAATTGTTGTTTTTTTTTTAAAAAAAATGTAATGATAACATTAAGTAAAACTTTTATTATTTTTTAAAAATTTTTCATTTTTAATAAGTATGAAGGGGTTTGACGCAAAATCTTTAGTATAAAAAATTAAAGTAAAGACTTTTAATTTTTTAGTTTTTATCTTTTTGAAATCATAACTATTAGAGAGATTTTGAACAAAATTTTGATTACAATAGTTTATTAATAATAGATAAATTTTTTTACGATATTTGATATTTATTTTTGTTTATGCACTAGTAAATATTTTCTTAATAAAATTTTTAACTCTTATAAAATTTTAATCTGATTTTATATATTTTTTTGAGAGAGTAATAAAGTTTTCATTAGATTTTTTCGTTCTGAACTAGACAAGAATTTTTTAAGAAAAAGATCCAAATCTAAACGTTAGATATTATTTGTATTAAAAATCAAAATTATATGACTAATTAATTTAAACTCCTTATTTTGTTAATAAAATTTAATATTAGAGTATTAAATAACAAATAATAAATTTTATTTAGTTTTTTTTTGTGATCAAATTAATTCAAAATTTTTTATTTATCCTTTTGGCATTTTCTAGATTAGAAATCTCTCAAGAATGAATATTTGTTGTTAATGAAATATCAAAAATATAACTTAAAAAATTAATTAACATCATCTAAAAAGAGTTTTATTTAAAGCTTTTAATTAATTGTTAAAATGTTTTTGTATACTAAAAAAATTTGTTGAAGAACATTCAGAAACTGTTTTATTTTGACTTTGAATAGCTTCATTTCTATAATTTTCTATTTTGCTCAAAAAACAATTCACCAAAAAATTGTTAGGCTTTGCTAAATAGTTATAGGTTAGAAAATTTTTGTTTAATTGCAAAAACTCTGGCATCAAATACAAATTAGGAGGTTGATACGAGTTCATAATATTCAATGGCCGGAAATTCGGGTTTAAAAAATTTTTCATCGAATTAATTGAACTACTATTGGCAATTTCTTCCAAATGAGTTTTAGCATTCGATTCCAAGCTATTCATTTGACTATCTGAATCTGAGTCCAAATAAGCAATATTTCTTTTTCGCTTTCCACTGTTGAAAATTGATTTAACATCTTCCCATGCATTATGTAGCTCTTCATCATCGTCTGGGTTAACTAGGTCTATGTGCTTCCGCCAAGAGTTTATGTTCAAATTATTTGTTGAGTTGTAAGTCACGTTAGACTTTTCATGAGAATGAAATATGAATTTGTTAGGCGAAAAATATAAGTTACAATTCATACATCTAATGCATTTTGCTCGACTGCTATTGTATCTTGATGGATAAAATATTCCACTGCAGCCATATTCACATTTGTGTTCCACTTCAAAATAGAAAGATTCTGGCAAGCTAGGAGGCCTGCTTTCATCTAAAAATGAATTAACAAGTCTCTCTGCTTCTTTTTTAGTAATCATTCCACACCTACGTGATGATAAAGGCATTGCTCCTGCATTACGCAAAGCTTCTAGCTGACTTGTGCTACATTGGATACAATTTATACCCAAGGCTACTCTCCTATTATGAATTTCATTGTAGCTGAATTTATTAAGCAACAAATTTGATATTTGAGCTAAACAAACTCTTTCTTTTCCTTCTATGTTTAAAGAGACCATTGGGAAACCTCTTATAGTCACAGTCGATATTTGCGTCTCAATTGTGCCTAGCATTTTATTTTGTTTGGATTTTGGTTCCATTTTTTTTTCAAAAAAAAAATTTCATCAAATTTATAGATGCTTTTCTCAAGTATTCTTTAGCAAATTTTATTAACTCAAATAATTGCCTCTCCTCACTATAATTCAAGATTAAATCAAGCGAATATTCGATCAAAAAATTGAAATTGATATTTAAACTTAATTATTAATTGAGCAGCTTTTGGGGTAAGACTGGTATGCTTTAAATTTGAGCTTTAAAATCAATCGAAGCAAGAAAATAATCTGAAAAATCTGAAAATTGCACTTAAATTGATGAATTTTTTATAGGTACTTTACCTTAAAATGAAATTATTACAATAAATTTAATTATTTAGTTAAATTTATCTTTTTATGTTTGAGCAATTTAATTTCTTTAATTAAGATTATTAAAAATACTCGGTTAAAATATTAGATATGAGCAATAATTGTCACTTAGCCGATTTTACTAATCGATATAATTCTAATTTAAAAAATAGAAAAATCAATTATTTGTTATGTTTTGCTTGAATTTAAGGAAAAAAAACCTTCAGAAATAAATTGTGAGTGAAATTTTTAAAATATTACTTACATCATTTTTGATTAAAATTTTGAAATGTGCATTTAAAAAAAAATCTTTGCTTTTAATTATCTTGTTTTATAAATTTATCAATAAAATCAGGCTTATCAGTCTTTTAATTAAATTCAAATTGATTGAATAAAAAATATTTACATTTTTGATGAAATAAAAATTAACGATAATAGCAAAATATTTTAAGAAAATATTGCATAGTTTATATTCATTTTTTATGTGCCAGAAAGAAAAGGCAAAAAACTTAAGTTAATGAAAACTTATGTCTACATTCCTCAAGAGTCTGATAAACATTTCATCTGTTTAAATCAATTAATCAATCAATCTTTTAATTTAAAGATAGAAAATAATTTAAAAACTAAAAACATTCAATATTTTTTTAGTTTAAAAGTTATTTGAAATAAATTCAAGATTAATTAATTCAAATCTAGCTAGAATGTTTCTGATTTTGTCTCTACTCTAAACAAGATCAGTAACAGGATATTAAAAACCTATAAATCCATAATTCTTGTAGCAAGTTAAATTACGAAATAGTAAAATTAGTTGTTCTTGCTGATAAACTTAACTTCAAATTTCTTAAAGATAAAGGTATTTTTATTACCCTCACTTGGAGTTTTTCTAAGGCATTCATCAAGATCTCTTTTTATTCTTTAGTATAAACTATTATTTTATTTTCCATGTGAATATAAGTTCAGAATTAAACGATATCTCAATTATTTATAAGATCGATATTATGACCTAGCTACTGTTCTTCTAATTGTATTAGGTCTAGTGTCATCTTGAAGAAACCTAGCTTTCGGTTGCCATAGAAGGAAAGTTTTCTTAATTAAGATCTACATTTAAAGCGCCACTGTCTGTAACCAGCTCAAAGTGAATTAAACCTTTAAAATTTCACCTAAAACACAGCACCTTTTTATCAAAGTGTCCTCTTTCACAACTGACTGAACTGATTGAATTTGGTTCAGCTTTTGATTTCTGTTATCATAATTTCGAAAATCAATCCACTTTTCATCACAAATAATAATCCGTTTGAAAAACTGTTCATCTAAAGGACTTCCCATAAATTTTAATGAATCATTGAATATCGAAATCTGTCAAATCACAAAGAGCAACTTTACTTTGTAAATAATAATTGATCCTATTCTATCCTAATGGATAATGCGAAAGCGCTCATCTCCTTCTCCAGTACCTTTTTTGAGCAACAGCTCCGATCTGAACCACTGTTTACAGCATCGAGTTGATAATCTTCACTGCAATTATTACACATTGGAAACATTGTACCTCCATTTTTTTAATGAAAAGGGTTTAAACATGCGTCCCGTATTGCAGAGATATTTTGAATATTTTTCCACCCTCAGCGGGTTTTGAATGAGATATTCATAGTTGAATTTTAATATTCTTTAGATTTAATTTTTTACTTTTTAAACACCTTTACTTTTTCGAATAAATGTTAATATCAAACACTCAAGTAAAAAAATTTTTAAATTTTTTAAATATTTTATTTTGGAAAGAGAAATATATCATATAACGTAATCATCCGAATTTAGTGACATGTCCATTTCTATTTCCATAACTAAGTATTTATATAATACTCACATTTTTTTATTTTTATTAGAGAGGTCAATGACTAATGGGAGTTTTATTTGTCAAAGTAATTTAAAGAATGAGGTCTTAAAAATTATAAATTAATATTAAGAAAAAAAGGGTACCGAGACCAGACTATAAAAAAATCACTTTATTTTCATCTTAAATTTAGAAAAAATTAAATAAAAATCTTCCAAGGAAATGAACGGTAATTTGATTAATTTTAGCTTATAAATATTTTTTTAAATAATCAAAATGTAAAAAATAGTTTGATGACTAGATTGTCAATCAGAACAAAATAAATCTATCTAAATAACTAGATAATCAAACATCCATTTTAAGTGAGTAAGTAAGTCCTCTATTTTTCTGAAATCATGTTTGGGATCTAAAAAAAATCTCAATTGAAAAACATTGCTTTCTAGAAGCCTTAAGGCATATTTAAAACCTAACTCATTTCCATTAGTGCTTAAATAAAGTGCATATTCTCTAATATTTCCATTTTCAACAAATTCAACAATTGAGGATTTGGAAGACCTGACGACTAACGGATAGCGCAATGGAACAGCAATAATAAATGAGAGCAAATCCAAAGCTTGGACAAAATATCCCAAGGCAACATTTAACTCATTTTCTTTTTTTTCTTCATAACTTTTCGAAAAATCTAGGCAAACATTTAAAATTTCATTTGAATTTTCTTTAATTTTATTAATAAAAAAAATTTCGCTTAGGGCCAACACCAATTCTTTCCGACGTATTTTAATTCCCTTTTCGACCAGTACTTGTTCACGTATTAAATTATCACAAATTTTTCTCTTATTTATTATTGATTCGTTTTCTGCTCTGCATTTGTTTCGTAAATTGACTATAGAATTTTTGTAAAGCAAAACTGATTTCTTTATCCATCGATTATTTTCATTTAAATTTAAAATTGATTCCTTAGTGCTTTCCAGTTTCAATTTAGTCAACTCAATGTTGTAATTTGTTTCTTCTATTTGCATTTTAAGTTGAGTATAGTGGCGAAACGTTTCTAGACGCGGGTTTGTGTGTGTCTCCAGGAGGTCTGTTTTTTTCCTAATTTCTTTAATGACTCGGTCAAAATTACACAATCTACGCAATAGATTTAGATCGTAGGACTTTTTTTGCTCATTCGAATTCAACTTATAGGAATTCTGAGTTTTGACTATCAATTGGTTGTCATCAATCGGTTCACAAAATACAAAGTTATCAAAAAATTCAAAAACTATGAAATTACTAAATTTGCTGCTTGAATAATTTAAATTAATGTCTCCCAAATAGACAAAATGGTCTAAGTCAATGTAGGCTTCAATTAAAAGATTAAGTCTCGATTTTGAGTCGCTAGTTGATCTATCTGAATACCAAACTCTTAGAATGAAATTTTTGTGCGAGAAATTTCTTATGTTTTTTAATTTCCAATTAGGATTGAGGTCATTTTCGATTTTATCACTGAGATAAATTGCCTTTGATTTTTCATCAGAATGTATTGTGAACCAAACATAAAAAAAATTGACTTTGATTTGTAAATTTTTCAACTTTAGCCATGAAATATGACGTAAACGTTTTTGCCTGAATTGAACCGGATTTTGTGCATTTCGGCTCATTTCGATTTTTTTTCAAAAATTTAGCAATGTAAACTGAACAAAAATTGCTGAATTTTTAATTGCCAACTTGTAATTTGAGCATAACAAAATTTGCATTTGTCTTGGCAATAAACTAACAATTGTTTATTAATCTTCTTTAAAAATTCTTTATGTTTATCTTATCATTTTTTGTACAGATAAAATTAAAAGCAAAATATCAAATTTATTTTTTTAATTGAATATGTATTCGGGGACATTTTTTTTTTTTATTATTTAAATATCAAAATTTTTAATATTTTAGCAGAAATAAGCATGTTTGATTTTTATTTAGCTCCCTTTCGGGTGTTAATATGAATTATACTGTCACTTGACAAAATGACGAAAATAATAAAAAGAATTGTTTCTATAAAATAAAATGCTCTTAATTCATATTTTATGTTAAAGCATTCATTTTTTTCATCACATGTCATCTAATTGAAAAAACATTTAAAAATAAGAAAAAGTAAGCTTTTTTTTAATTTTTCAAATTTATCAAGATATTTTACCAAATGAAGAAACTTAAAAAAAAATTTAATTTTAACAATTAACTTTTTTATTTAAATTTAATCCTTAAATTAATTTAAACAAAAATTACACAATTTTCGCAAATATATGATGATTTTTTTTATTTCTAAATAACAAAAAAAAATTAATTTTAGCTTACTTTTGTTTTTCTTTATTGTCTTTAAGTTAGTATTAGATAAAAATAAAGATAACTTTTTTATTTGAAAAAAAAATCATGGTAGGTCCGCATATAAAAACAAAAAATAAAATAAAATAAATTAAATAACTTAAATTTATCTGCACCGTAAATCAATGTCGATTGATCCCATCTTTGTACCATAATTACGGTTGTCTTTTTAGTTTTTTTTCAGTTTTTAAAAATCCAATAAAAATAAAATTAGCTTTTTTTTAAAAAAATAATATTTTGCTTTAATAAAAAAAATCTTCGAATCTTAATTAACTTATTTAATTGATTATTTTGAAAATTTATTCGATTCGAAAAATTACATCAAAAAATTATAAAATCTTCTTTTAAATAAAATAACTAAACAAAATAGTTCTATTTGTTAAAAGCGGAAACCACAGCCCAAATTACTTCAATAGATGATGGACTTGTACATTTGGCACTTTCTATATCCGGATCTAAACTGAGCAGATCGCGCACTCTTTTCATGGCAACCTCGTAGTCTTCGTCTTTTAGAGGCGAAAATGCGTTTTCTAGTACATCGGACGAATGAGCCAAATATAATAGTGACATTAATCGCTTATCCATTCGATTAACATCATTACACCATCTTAACAATACAGAATCTTGGACTTTTTTTATTAATTTTTGCTTTAAATGAGAATCATTTAGTGGATGAGTAGTCATATCGAATAGGAAAAAATTTTTTTTTTCAGTACTACAAACACCTTTTTCAACCAAGCTTTTAGCTAAACGTTCGCGTACGTTTCTTAATTGATATCGTAATTTCAAGGGATTCCAAGTTTCACCACTAAGGTACTCTATCCATGCTTCAGGAGTCTCTGGTGGATCAGTTTCCTTTATGTGCTTAAGAGCCTCATCGAGCAGTACATCACCAGTAGGAGTATCACTTTTTATTATTAAACGACGATTAGACAAACTTCTTTTTCTCATACCTTGTCTTTCCAATTCCACTCGACCTCTCAAAGCCAGCTCAATAAGAATACAACCTCTCAAGCCACTAGAAATACAGTCGTTCCAAAAAGAAGTGTATCCCTTTAAAAAAATTGAAAATACCAAATATTTTTGTTGTATTTTGATTTACTTCTCTGTCTTTAAGTCCTAATAAAAGTATCTCTTCCATCAATGTGAGTCTAGTCTCTTTGGAATCAGCATCGAAGTCGTCGTTGTTTTCCTCCTTATCACTTTCGCTTTGATTTTGAAAAGCATCTGAATTATTTGAATCGCCATATCTAGATTCCATTGAGCTGACTGGTTTGCGCTGTTTTAAACCCGACTCGGACGACATTTTAGTTTTTTATTAGATTGAATAAAAATCTATAAAATTTTAATTTAAAAAAAAAGATATTTTGAAAATTTTTGCATTAACCCATATTAAAAATGCAAGAAAAAATAATAAATTATTATTATTTTAAAAAAATCATGATTTGGGTCTCTTTTAGTTTGTTATACTTTTCATAATAAAGAATAAAATATTTTAAGACATTAATGGATAAACTTGCCTTTTCCGCTACTCATAAAATAACCTATTTTAAAAAATTTTTTTTTCTTGTATAATTTAAAAAAATTATTATCACAATTTTGGCATATTTTTTCTTAACAACCGAATAATTTTTTTTACCATGGTTTAAAAATTTGAGTTCCAACAAGCATACAAGAGTTTCTAAATGAAAATTTATTATTACTTTTTTATTTTAAATGCATATTTGAGATATTTTCTAAAGTTAAATTTTATAATTTAAATTCTATTAGCAATATTTTCATTCATGGTATCTAATAAAAAATTCTATTCACTTTTTTTTACTTTAAATTTTAAGAATAATTTAAATACGGTCATGTGATCAAAATAAATTCTTGATGACTCATTAAAAATATTTGATCCTTAATAAAAATATTGAAAAATACTTAGCAAAGTTAAAATCTAATTCAACCTTTATATATTTCGGCATAAATTTAAATTTTTGTGTTTAAATTGTTTAATTTCTTTAAATGTTCAATATTTTCAAAGTTTGCATTTTCTTAAAAGAATTTAAAAAAATTTAAACCATGATAAATATTAGTTTTAAAAAAATAATTTCATTAGTGTTTCAATTGAAAATTTAAAGCCAGGTTTAATGAAATTATTTTAAGAGCAAATACTAATTATGAAGAATTTATTCAATACTAAATTTCATCTTTTACGAAAAAAATTAAAATTATTTGAAATATTTGTCATATTTTTTAAATTTAATTGTATTTTTAGATCTATTTAAGAAAAAATAATAATCAAAATATCATAAACACATAAACTGGTAAAATTAAATACTTTAAAGATAGCTATTTAAATTTATTTATATGCATCCATTTGTTCGAATTGGCATTGGTTTCCAACGCAGTATATTTCTGATTAATATAAATTTTTTGTACACCCTAAAATTGTTTTTACAAATTATAAAAAATTCTTTTATACAAAAAATTATAATTTAAGAGTAAATTGGAAACTTTTTATTTTTTATTTTAATTTTTTTTTGTTATAAAATCGATATGTTAAGACTAAATCTTTTTCAACTTTTTTTTTTCTAAATATTAGTTACAATGAAAATTCTATCAATTGTTGCCATGGTTAATAATTCAATTTAATTTAGAATAAAAATACTCTTAAATTCTATCTTTTAAAATTTCACTTAGCTTTAGTATATAAAAAAAGAGAACTTAGCTTGAAGAAATATAAACATTACAAAAATATTTTTAATCATAAAAATTAACGCTCAAAACACGGAGGTTTTTTTGGCACTATATCTTTTCTTTGTTTATAACTATTTAAACATTAATAAAAATTTTTGAATTTTTTTTTTAATCAGATAATCAAAATTAAAAAATATTTAAATTAATCAATTTTTATTGCAAAATATTCTTATTTTAAAATATTTTATTTGACTAAAAAATTTTTTTTAAAAAATAAGTGTTGTTTTCATGCTGCTTTTTTAATAATCTAAAAATCAAAATTTCTCAAAAAAAAGACTAGTTAAAAATCTAAGTTTTTAAAAATAATTTATTAGTACCTTTTTAATCGAATGAACGGTAAATGTAAATAAATAATCAGTTTTAAATTAATAAGTAATTTGTAGGAAAATTAATAAATCAGGATCATTAAAAATGATATGCTAAACATAATCAAGATATTTTGCGTTCTAAAAATTAAGTTTAGTTTTAAATAAGCTTTTTCAAAAATTTTAAAATTATAATTCATCAGCAATTTCTTCATTATTTAGTTAGTTTGTTAATTAAATATGTTTGGTGAAAAGTGAAAATATTCTTAATAAAAATATTAAAGTAAGAAGGGTTCAAGATTGGTTTACAAAAATTTAATAGTGATGATACAAGTCAGAAAGACCAGAAAATCCTCTAGATGAACGGATTTCAGACGATCATTACTTGTGATGAGAAGTGAATGTATTTTCGAAATTATGATGACAGAAATTAATTGTTGATCTAACCCATCTCAACCAGCTCAGTCAGTCATGAAAAGAGAACGCTTTGATAAAAAGGATATGTTGTGTGTTTTTGGAATCTCAAGGTTTAATAAACTGTGAGATAGCAACAGAGCTAGTAGAACAATCGCAAAAAAAGAAGAGCTGGCAGCAATCGATTTTTTTGAGAAAAATGGTTTTATATTTTGAAGATTAGCTAAAGAGATACTTAGATTATAAAAAAAAAAAACTTAATATTTTTTTTAATTTATTTGAATTAGTTAAAGAATTTTGATTTACTAATTATCTAGTATTATCATNNNAAAATTTTAAAATATACATAATTCAAAAAATATATATTTATTTTAAAAATCCATTCAAAAGATACGAGAATTTAAAAATTTTTCAAACCAGTCAAAATGACTCGTTTGGTGCTTCTAGTGATAAACCTACCATATCAAATGATTTTTACATAAAGCTTATCCATAAAATATGATTATAAACATGTAATAATCTTTAAGATGATTGAAAATAACAGGTGAAATGATTTCACTCAAAATTTTATTATTTTTATTAAAATATAAATTCAAAATTGAATTGAAAAATCAATGCGTATTTTGAATGGGATCAATTTATCCTAAAAAATTTGAATACAAAAAATTTGACTTGAAATGAATTAATTTTAAATCTTCTTATAAGTTGTTGTGTATTTTATTGGCCAAAACTTTTGTTTCGATTTATGATGCTGCAAAATCGAATAAAGGAATACTTTACTATTTTATAGAAAATTTTATTTTACTATTTCAGTTAAGTTTAAAATTAAAAAAAAATTAACTAATTAATTCAATTTTTAAAAATATTTATTAATTTAAAAAAATTAACAGATCAAACAAGAAAAAATATTTTCGATTATATATAAAACAATTTACATTTAAAATATCTTTGTGTATCATTTTTTCGGGAGCTTTAGTTCATCATCGAAAGATGAATCAACTGGTCTTTTAAGACTATTTTTCAATTTGTTCAATTGACGACTTGAAAAATCTGGAGTCGTTATTCTTGGTGATTCGAATCCCATGTAGGGACTTTTAACAGACGGAGATCTTCCCAAAATAGGCGACGAAAGTATAGAATCGTCTTTATTTTTCAAAGAAAGCAAACGCTGTGCTGCTGGTGACATGTTATTAATTCTATCGGACGCTCTAGGTGAGTTTAGAATATTTCTTGATGGGGATGCTATGCTTCGTTGAACTTGTTTTAAAGCTTCCACTTTTTTCTTTCGTTTTTCAGCACTTATTTTTTCCTCTAGCTGTAAAGCAATTTTTTCACGCTCTGGAATATCAGGTATTTTGAATTCAGGTCCATCTGAGAACCTTGGAGTAAATGGTGTTTGAGTTGGATCTAGTCTCATAGGTGTGCTTTCAACCTCACCCCAAATCATCATTGGTGATTCGTCACCTGCCAGCTTGCCCGGCATAGGTGATGGACACGGATCAACTAAGCTATAACCGCGTACTTTAGGTGTTTCTTTTGGTCCGTACTCTTTACCGTCGACGTTAAGCTTAGCAAACGGATTTGTCATAGGATTCGTCTTTGTATTAGTTGCAGGCATTTGTACTACAGTTCCAACTTTGTTTAAAGTCTCTGGTGTGAATCGTGTATTTGAATGATTAATCACTCGACTAGACTTGGCTTGATTTAGCTCTTCTTCCAAAGTGAGTGGTGCTCCCTCAGGAATATACATTAAAGTATTTTTGCTTGTATATTTCCAAGTATCGAGCGATTTTATCACTTCATCATTATGTTTTGGACCATCGAGCATCAACGATTCTTCTGATTTCTTTTTTATTTTTTTAATAAATAAAATAAATTATTGTTTTAAGATTTACTTTCAAATGGTGCTTTTCTTTTTCAAATAGCCAAGCTTGATGAATTTTAGTTCGTTGCTTAGTTTCGGCATCTTCTATTAGAGCTTCGAAAGAAATGTTATCTTCACTGGTATTTTTGGTCAAAAATGAATCCAAAGACTCGGCTATCTTAACATTTGTTGGCTCTTCTAGATTGATTACAGGAGGCTCTTCATTTGCATAGGGTAAATCAGTTTCATGAATATCTTCTGATGATTTTTTAGGCGTTGAATTGACAAGTTTATTATATCTTTCATACAGGTTATTAAGCGCATCGTAATCATTTGTCTTAAGAGCCTCTTGATAAGCCTGTTGTATTTTCAGTCTTTCCAAATCAGGAAAAAAGCTTTTTTCAATTATACTCTCCAATTTTTTAATATAGGTATCTTCGTCCAGTACGTTGATTTTTCGTTTAGACTTTTGATCACATGGCACCAATTTTAGCTCGTCATCTGAAGCTTTTTTTACCACAGACATAGTTCATTTGGAACTTTAATTTTTATTAAATAGAATTATTTATTTCAAGTAATATTAAAAAAATATATTTCATCTTGTTAAGAAATTTATGTTTTGTTAAAATATGATTTTTGTGTAGACACTAAATTTGTCTCAGTATCTGCAACTTCCACTAAAACAATTTAAGAAAAGCACAAACAAGTTTTTAAATCTAGCTAAGTCAAGGATTAAGATTTAAAAAAAAAAAGATATTTTTCATGAGAAACACGAGGACATATAAAATGAATTTTCAGTTAAATGAATTTGACAAGGAAGTTATAAGCATCGAAGATGGCTTAAAGATTCATGGTAAAAAATTTATGAAAATTTTAGGCCGTTTATTTTACAATTTGCTTACTCAGAATTTGAAAAACAAAAAATTTCCAGCTTCATTCAACAAACTGATGAAGAAATTAAAGGTTTAGTTAATTATTTATGAATAAAAAAGGTAACAAGTATTTACTAATCTTGTATAGAGATTCAATTAAAAATTGGCAATTTGAAAACTGAATTTTCAGTCTTATGTGACAAAAAACAAGAATTAATCTCAAAACTTGAACTTTATAGATCATTGTCTGATAAACTTAACGATAATATTCAGCGGTAAGCTAAATGTCTGATTGATTTAAATTAAAAAGTTTTAATTTTATTTCTATTTAACTTATTCCTTTCTAACTTTGCCTATGAGGCTTAAATCAATAAATAAAATGATAATAATAGATATACTCAAAAGGATTTTGATATCTACCAAAACAGCCAACAAGAATTTTTCAATTGCACAAAATAATTTAAATTTAGCAAAAAAAAATTTAGAAGAAAAATTGTAAATATAAAAGCTCATGTAATTTTTCTTAATTTTTCTAATTCTTTGCATTAGAAACTCGAATAAAGCTCAACTCGAAGAAAAACTTTGTTCTATGGAAAGAATCATTCAGGAGGAAATAATATCAAATGGTGATGGAATTAAAAAAATAATTTCATACAAAAATAAACTTGAAGAGTGACAATTAAAATGAATTATTCTTCCCATTTAATATTTTTTAAATAGGCTTGAGGATTTAAAAAAAAACAAAATTGAATACTTAGGTGAAATTTCTATTCAAAAAGCGAAAAATGATGAAATTTGGTCAAGTGTAAAAAAAAATATTGTAAAAATGTAATTTTAAACAAAAAAAAAAGAGCCATTGTTCAGCTAAATTTTATTATAAGAGCTTCGGAATACAAAAAAATGATTAATGATCAAATAAAAATTAAACAAGCAGAAACAGAAAGAGAAAAAAAAAATGTAACAAAAATCAATGAAAATGGAATTAAATTAAGCTTTAAATTTTAAGAAATCATCAGATCAATCGGATTTATCAGTATCAACTATTCTTTCAAATTCATTTAGTTGTACTCATTCAAACAAAAAAGATTCAGATATTTTTTTAAAAGTAAGAAAAATCTAAATTAAGATTTGTCAAATTTAGTTTAATTACTCAAAGCCCAGAGATCCAATTTGGATCCAGAGCAAGTATCAATCACCAACAAGAAAACCTTCGTGTCTCACGTCGACACCTTTGACGAGAATTTCAGAAAGTGCTGAGATAAACTACAGAGAAAATCAGAATGATAATGCTAAAGAAATGAGTTTTTATCAAACGCCAACTATTTTAATACCAAATCTAAATTTAACATTGACTCCAATTCCCCGTAAAGCTCAGAAAAAAACTAATAATTTTAAACTAAGTAATTTTCAAGATTAACTTTTCAAAAAAAATTTTAAATTCTTTAAAGAAATAGACAAGTTTCAAATATCAGACCAACTAGAATCTCTTGATGGTAAATTAGAGAACCAAAAAAATCAAATTTTTTATTTAAATTACAGAAGATCCGCTAGGAAATAACTTAACAAATTGCCATGTTGAGAATAATGACAAAAATCGAAATCTAAGTAACCAAAGTCTTAATTTTAGCCTCACAGAAACAGAGAATCAATCAATTAATTATTCAGGTAAAACAATAAAAATAAATTAATAATTTTAAAATTAAAGCTAAATTGTTATTTATTTCAGATCTTCAATTTGGATTCAAAGCTTCCTATTTAGAAAAAAATAATAAAACTTTAGATAGTTTAAATTTATTTAAAGAGTAAATTTGTATTTGAATTAAAAATAAATTTTGATCAACAAGCAGCAATTTTTTATTTAAAAAAAAAATTCCCGTGTAAGAATTCTAGTTGATTTTGATGACATAATTAATTTTTTCATGAACCCATAAACCAAATATTTGTATTTTTTTTTAAATTTTAGAATTAGATACAGATAAATTTCCTTAATTTTAAAAAAGTACTTTGATTTATGTTTTTCCAAGCATTAATAACTTTATCTTAATTAATTAACTAGAAGAGTAATTTTAGGATATGAAAAACTTTAGCAATAAAAGTAGTCAAGATTTTGAATTAGAAATTAAGTGCTGTCATGGAAACTGAATATTAAAATAAAAAGAAATTAAATCAATTTTAATCATATTTACTGCTGAATTAAAATTCACATATTCCAAATTAATTTTAATTCTTTTAATAAAAAAATTTAAACTATGCTTTTATCAAGCTTCAACATATGCTTTATGACTTTCAAGAATAATTAAATATCTTATCTAAAGTTGAAAATTAAATAAAAATGTCACGTTCTAGTTCACCAAAAAGTTCGGAATTAATGCGTCGTAAGTCGCAGAAAAATGACATTCCATTTTACGAGTCACATTCTAATGCACCAACATCTTCTCAGATAATCAAAGCAGCTAAAGAGAAACTTCACGACGCCAAACGTAATCAGATTGCTTATCTGCCCGAATCAGCTAACTTGGCCAGAACTTTAAATTCAAACAGACCGTTTACACCTAGAGAAGATAAACGCAGTTTGTTTGGACCCAAAAGTACCCGTCCAGTAAATGAAAGACCACCAAGCTCTTTCTCGTAATTTATTCAAAAAAAAAAAAAAATTTTTTCTAAATTTTGATTTAAGTATCGGTTCAAAAAGTTTTGAGACAGATCCGATTGCGAGTCGACCAATATCAGCCAACAGACTCTCGCCAATTGAAGGAAAAACTTCATCAAAATCAACGTATAGCACACAAACATCATTAGAAAGCGAGTCAAAGACAAGTTTACGAAATGAAGATAGTGATTTAATCAAACTTTCAAGTCCGAAGTCAGCGAGTCGATTGGCGCCATTGGAAAAAAGCACTGATAAATTGAAGTTCAAAAATGATGATAAAAAAGCAAAAAATCAAGACATCAAATATGACAATGATAAAGTAGATATTACTTGGAAAAAATTTATTGAACCATTGATAAATAAAATGGAGGTTTTATTCAAAAGTAAAATTTTAAATTAAATATTTTTTAACCACAAAAAAAATTCATTCTATTTTTAAGATAATCAAATTGATTTATTCTGTGATTCCTCAGACGTTCTAAATCAACTTGTTTGTGACAACCAAATTTATCTGAAAACTTGTTCGAAGCGTTCAGTTATTCTAAAGCTCTTATTCAAATATCTAGATACCGAAAGTGACAAGATGAAACTGAAAATTTCTAGAATAATATTAAATGTAAAAGTTGCACTTTTTTTTTTAAATTTTTCCATCTAATTATTTTTTGAATCAAGATGAAAATAACCGGTAGCAATTTGACTAATATTTGTAGATTATTGTTTTCAATTAGTAGAAATAGTGAAAATGATCTTTTTTTTATGGATCCTCAAACAATAGGTAATTAATTTAAAACATAGTTGATTCAAAGACTAAGCGATTTTTTTGTTAATTGAAGAGATCTTATTTAGCGTGCCAGAACGATTTGTTTTCAAAGAAAATTCCGATACAGTTATCTATTTTTGTGGAACAATCAAAAATTTAAGCGAAAATATAAAAATTTTAAAATTAATGTCATCCAAAAATTTGGAAAATATTCTAATACAAATAATTAAAGATTTGACTAAATATGTAAACAATTTATTAACCATGTTGACTTTTAAAATTATAAAAATTGTTTAAGTTCAAAGACACAGAGACATTAAAGGCTGAAACTGGCCATGCTTTAGTACAGGTATTAAAAAAATTTTTATTTATTTATTCACTCAGTTAAAAAATTTTTCGCTTTTTTCTTAAGATAACAGCGACCATTCGAAATCTAGCTGATCTATCTAATACCAGACAAAAATTTCTTAACCTTAAACTAATGGAATACTTGGTCTACATACTAAAATATTATACTAGCGATCCTGAACTTATGTTAAATGTATCTCGAATTTTAAGGTAAATTTTATTAACTATTGAAAAAATAATGAATTAGTTTTTTTGTCTTTTCAACAGCAAATTGACTTTGCATTCCGATTGTTGTCAAGATTTGATCCCTCATGAGTCATTTTACAAATCGTTTCTCAAAGTAATGATAAAACACGAGTCCAAACAAGATTTAGTTGTTCGTATTGGATTCATTTTGGGTAATATAACTGGTCGTTATGAAAACGCACGTCTACGATTTATGAGCGAAAAATACTCAATTGAAACTTTGCTTAACACGCTAAAAGTTTATTTTAGCAATGACCAACAGGTAAGTAATTGAAAATTTTTTTTATTCTAATTTGAATTAAAAAAGAACAATGCTGGGTCAAGTGGTAATTTGGAAGAGCTCAGTGAAACAGAGGCTAGTCCTAATGAAGATGTCCTCATCAAGTATGTTCGAATTGTGGCCAATTTAGCAATTAGCGAAGAAGTTGGCGAAAGATTGGCCAAGAGACCAGATGTTCTTGATGTCCTCTTGAAAATTCTTGGTAAAATAAACATAAATTCAAGTGTCATTTTCTATTTTAACCTTGGATTGATTTTAGAATTCAAAGATTTGAACTGTGAAGAGTTGATTATAAACACAATAGTTACAATAAATAACTTGTCTTTTTACTATTCAGACTTGATCATAGAAAACTCTCAAAAAATAATTGATTGTATCAATAGACTAAATTTGATAAAATATGCTTTTTTTAATTAAATTTAAATTCAAGTTATGATGAAATTTCTTCTTTCAAACAATGTTGAAGCAATAACCGAAGTTTTTAGGGTATTAGCTAATTTGTCAAGGGATCAGAGCGTCCACGGATATTTGGCATATAGAAAAGGTTTCTATTTGAAAAAATGACTCAAATAATAGTTTAATATCTTAATATTTAGTTAACATATTGGCAATTGCTTATTTAAATTCGAACAATAGGGAATTAATTTATATAGTTATCGGATTTTTGATAAATATCATGACAGACCAAGAAAATCGAGCCATTCTTCGGGAAGAAAATGGAGTCAAAAAGTAAATTTAAGCATTCATTATACATTTTTAAAAATATTAACTGAAAATTTAAAAAGACTTATTGATCTTTTAAATGAAATTGGCCCCTCAGATTGGCAGATGTCATCCATGATTTGTAAATTGCTCATGAATTACAGTGATAATACACGACCTATCAATCATTTTTTTGATCAAAATGAAGTTAAATTATTAACTGTAATTTTGAAAGAATTGTTGGATGAAAATTTCGCCTTAAGACGCCACAAAAGTGAATTCAAATCATCTGCACCCGAAACAGACAATTCCGAAAACATCGATGATTACATGGATTACTTGTGGAAACAAGATTTTCAGCCTGTTGCCAAGTTTTTGATTACCCGACTTATTAGAAATGTTTAAATTAGTTTTACTATTTAGTCATTTAAATAAATTTTTTCGTTCAAATTTTTTTTTCTTAATTCTGGTTTTATTTTTCTATTTGTAAATAATCGAATTGGAAATTTTAGAGTCCTATCGATGAAAAATATGTATCACAAGAGCAAATAATTTACATTGAATAGATATTTTAAACGTACGAGCTTAACCTAATACTATTTGATTTGGCAAGTTTTTGCATATAAAATTTTTTATTATAATTTTTATTTTATTAAAATTTGAAATAAATTTTTTGCTAATTTTTGATGTGCAATCGCCACGTTGTATAGAATGCAAAGCTTTACATACTTAAAATTTCAATTATACTTTCAAAATCAGCTTGTACGTGTATAATTCAATAATGAAATGATTAGTTTTTGAATTTTAAATTTTTTTTTTGCTTAAATTACAGTAAAACATTAAAGTTATATATTTTCGTTGAATTTCAAACAACTCGTCATCATAATTATATTATTTTTTGGATTTAGAAATAAATTTTAAAAAGATTAAGACTTTTAGCGTAAAATATTACCAGTAAAATGAACATTTTTCGACTCATCGGGGACTTGTCGCATTTGTTTGCCATCATTATTCTATTACTTAAAATCTGGAAAACTAGATCATGTGCAGGTAATTTTTTTCTAATAATCTAAAAAAAAAGAAATATCATTTACTTTCCCAATTTAAAATTTAAATTCTAATTATGGTGAACTGAATTTTTAACAAAAATTTTAATTTATTCTAAGGAATATCTGGTCGGAGTCAAATTTTATTCGCTATAGTATTTTCAACACGGTATTTGGACTTGTTCACTCACTACATTTCTTTATACAACACTTTGATGAAAATATTCTATCTAGTTTCATCATATGGTACAATTTATTTGATGTATTTTAAATTCAAAGCAACTTATGACAGAAATCATGATACTTTCCGCGTAGAATTCTTGTTAATTCCAGCTGCAGTTTTAGCTTTGTTGATAAACCACGATTTTGATGTTTTGGAAGTAATTCAAATCAACTAAAAATTCATTTTAATTTTGAAAAATTAATTTAGATTCTATGGACATTTTCTATTTATTTGGAAGCTGTTGCAATTTTGCCTCAATTGTTTATGGTAAGCAAAACCGGCGAAGCAGAGTCTATAACTAGCCACTATTTGTTTGCTCTTGGAGCTTATCGGGGTTTCTACATCCTGAACTGGATTTACAGATATTATAGCGAGGGATTTTATGATTTGATTGCTATTTTGGCTGGTATTGTCCAAACAGTGCTCTACTGTGATTTTTTCTATTTATACATAACAAAAGGTAATGAATTTTTCCTGTTAAATTAAATGTTTAAGTATGCATAAAAATAGACAATAATTTAAGAATATATTGTCAAAATTGAAGTCTATTTCTATGCATTTAGATTTATAATTCTCATAAGTTTTTTATAAAAAACCCTACTAGTCTTGAAGGGTAAAAGACTAACCGTATGCGAAGTCTAATGGTTTTATTTGTTTTGTTTTAGTGTTGAAGGGACAAAAGTTTTCGTTGCCAGCCTAAAAATATATTTTATTTGAAAAAAAGGTACAAATTTTATAAAAGTTTATTATTTCGGTTTTTTAAAAGTATTAAAAATAAAATTCATTAAAGATCAACAGCTCTATTATAATATTTTTTTTAAATAGACTAAAAAAACTCGACTCGAATCATTTGGCGATTTTAAGCATAGCAAACTTTAATTTATTAATCAAACAAAAAAAATGATAAAATAAAAATTTTTTTTCAATTTGTTTATTTTAAATTTTAAACTAAATAAAAAAAATTTTCTATTTGTTTTTTTTTACTTTAATCCAAATATATGTTCGAAACAATTTAATACAAAAATTAATTAAAATTTTGTTCAATATAAATAATAGATTTTTTTAACTCAATTTTCATAACTCAACTGAATTTTCATCTTGATCCATTAGAAAAATCAAAATTGTGTAAATACTGAATGCTAAAACCAATGCAAGCACAAAATACACGAAAATTGATTTTTTAGAATTTGAGCCATCTTTATAAAAAATATTACGCTATTCTTAATAGATTTTTTTATATTCAAATTACTTTGAGACGTAGAATTTTGATTGTTCAGTGACTCGTTTTGTCTTCTTAATGGAGCTCTTCCTCTGATTCCAGATATGTTGAGATAATTATCTAGTTGGATAGAAAAAAAGATAACTTGTGAATGAAAAAACCACCGAAATTCCTAACCTGATGAGCTAACTGTCGAATCTGTGGACTTGTTAAGATCTGTTTCATTATAAATGGAAGTACTAATTGGAGTAACTGTGACTTTTGATTCTACTTGATCTTTTTCATCACGCTTTGTTTCAATAGGAACATTATGTGGTATTTCTTCTACATTCTCTCGAGAAATGGTCTCCACTTCATCTTGTGTTACAGACTCCGGAACCGATTTTTGTTCTGGTACTGATTGATGTTCTGTGTTTTCTTCTACTTGCTGTTCTGTTTGATTTTCTTTTTCAATAAGAGATGGGTCCAAAAATTGTTTAAGACGTTTCTCATATAAATATCGCGTTGTGGCTGTAATTGGACCGCATTTAAGACCATTTTTCTTTAAATGTTTAAACAAGTCTTCATCACTTAGAGAACTGACTGATTCCACATCAAGAGTGCTTTTTTCATTTTCCATCTTTTGATTTTTAAAAAGATTTAACAATAAATTTAGAATTTATAAAACAAATTTTTAAATGATTCTTTGGAGCGAAAATTGAATTCAATTTATTATAATTAGAGTGCTAATATTCATGGACAGTTTAGAAAATAAGAATAAATTGTAAAGGATGAATGATATATGGATCTATTTTTTGGCTTAAGATGTCAGAAGAAACTTATTTTTTAAAACTTAATGGTTTTTTATTTTTGAAAAAAAAAACAAAAAACAAAATAGAACATTAATAAAAATTTCAGCATCTTTAATTGAGATAAATTTGATTTGAAATTAAAATTTATCATTGATTTAAATGAAACAAACTCTTGTTGTTATTTAATGCCCATATCACCCTAGTCATATTTTTGATAATATTGCTGTTTCTTTAATTACAAGAATTAGGAGAAAGTGTACATGTTATATAGATTTTCTAACTCATACATAAGAATTTAATTACTAAACTAATTATAGGAATTAGTCGCAATATAGGTATGAAAAATAGAACATTTTTATTGCCATTCAAAATTAAAAATGTAATTAATTTTGAAAAGAATTTTTGACAGTAAAATGGTATAATTAAGAACTTTTTTGATAAGGTTAAATTAAAATTAGTTTATACTAAAAATAAAAATGTAATAATTATAAATAAATTTCAATTTAAATGAGTATGGTCTAAAGAACAAATTCCAAAAAATTGGTCAAAAGGGTTAGTTGTCAAACTCCCAATGAAAGGTGACAAATGGTCTGCGACAATTGAAGAGGGATTGCCCTGGTAACCATAGCAAGCAAAGTGTTCTGTAGTGTGACTATGGGCAGAATTCATTAAGGTGTCATTGGATGGTGTACTAAGGGAGGAACAAGCGAGGTTCAGAAGAGGAAGAGAATGTATTGATCAGATATTTGCCCTAAGAAACATCATAGAACAAAGTCTAGAATGGAAAAGTCCAATGTATGTCAACTTCATTGACTTTAAAAAAGCCTTTGATAGCGTTCATAGAGAAACTCTTTAGACCATACTTAGATCTTATGGTATACCCCAGAAAATCGTCAAACTTGATAAAACTCTTCTACGAAGAATTCGAGAGTAGTATAATTCTGGAAAAGGTACAATCTGAAAGTTTCAAAGTAAATACAAGAGTAGGACAAGGATTCGTACTCTCTCCAACTCTGTTCCTAATCTTAATAGACTATGTCATGAGAAAATCAACTGATAATCTTAGAGGTATTCAATGGAGTCTCACCACAAGATTTGAAGACCTGGATTTTGCAGTAATCTTGTCTTGACAGAAAATACAGAAGCTAATATACGCCTCAAAACGCAAGATCTTGTGAATAATGCTAAACCAACTGGGACCAAAATCAAAATAATGTGCATAAACACGGAACTTAACTTTCCGATTAAGATCGACGGCACCGAAGTTGAAAACGTTACAGACTTCACATATCTAGGAAGCATCATCAACACTACTATGGGATCACACAAAAACATAGAGAATAGATTGTCGAAAGGAAAAAGTGCCTTTGCAAGACTCAAACCAGCATGGAAATCTACGATGGAAAGCTACAGCAATAAAACAAAGCTTAAGCTGTACAATAGTATAGTGAAAGCAACGTTAATGCATGTTTGACTGACAGAAAGGTCTTAATACATTGCACACTTGTAGCTTAAGAAGAATACTAAAAATACACTGACCTCATACAATAACAAATGACGAACTATTCAAAAGAACAAATTCCAATGAGATCAAAGAACCAGTGAGCCTATCCATAAAAAACAAAAGATAATAGTGGTTAGGACACATATTTGGGATGGGAGAGAATTGAATAGCATAAATAGTCCTGCAATGGACACCGCAACACAGGCGAAAAGTAGGAACACAACCAGTGACTTGTAGTGCAAGAATCATGAAAGAGCTCACTGAAATGGGAATGACATAGGGTGAAGCAAGGGTAAAGGCAAAAGATTGACTTAAGTGGAAATCAAAAGTAATGACCCTATGCTCCAAAAAGAGCGAAAAAAATGGCATATTGATGTTTATGATCAAAATTTAATGATCATGCTCAAATATATTTTTTTTTAAGTTTTATATATGTAAAATTTAATGCAGAGAAATGTTTTTATGAGTAGTATAACATGTTAAACCATATTCAACTATTTTGCATAATTCTGCATTCAGAAATCGTTTGCAGAAATTTGTAGACCTAAAAAATTAAGATTAATATTGAATGTTTACTTTAACACTCAAAAACCGGATAACTTTTTATTTAAATCTTTTTTTATACTTTTTTTCAATGAAAATAAAATTTTTTTATAGAAAAAATTAAATAATTTTATAATATTTTTGATTTAAAATATGATTGAAAAAAAATTATAAAAAAATGATTAAATTTATTGAATAAAAAACAAAAAAAGGAAGTTACAAAAGGGGTTCAAAAGACCCCTCCGGTTTTTGAGTGTTAAAAATATGCTTCTGCAATAAATTTTTTACTCAAAAACATTTTAAAACCTTTTTTCAATGATAATTCTTGAGCATGATCATTTTAATTTGATCATAAACTTCAATTTTCCAAAAAAATAATATAATTAAGAACTTGTTTGATAAGGTTAAATTAAACTTAGTTTATACCAAAGATAAAAATTTTATAATTATAAAGAATGGAACTAAGTCTTAGTTTTAAGTATCATTTTTTGAGTTAAATTCATCCAGGTCTGTTCTTATTTTTAGATGGTTTAATTTTTTGATGAAGAATTTATTGATCAAACTTTTGAGCCTGATTTTATTGTGTCGAATTTGAGTTTAACTTTTTCTTAAACTCATAAACTAAAATTAGCCAAAATTCAATAATTTTATAAATCTCACAATTTTAAGAATAAAAATTATTAAACATTAATAATTAAATTTTAATTTTTTTTTCTTTTTTCTCTCATTCTTGTTAAAAATTGCCTCTCAATCATTCTAGATTCTGAAGAAGAAGGCCTATCGGTCAAAACGAGTCGGTTTGTCGGTAAATTTGGTTTTATTTGTTTGTGTATAGAAAAAAAATTTCAAAAGAAAATCAAATTATATCATTCAAAAAAATGAGAATTTAAATGAGACTTGATCTAATTTATCTAAGAAATTACATAAAACTAAGCAATTTTTGCAAATAATAATCTCTCATGAAAAATAATTTTAATTCTTTAGTCCCATTTAAGCACCTATTGGTTGAGCCATCTAAAAAGAGAATTCTGTTTGAGATGGCAAAGTTGATTAATAAAGAAAGAACGCACTTTTACAACAGTATCGGACTATATTCAATTGATAACTTGAATCAGCGAAATTTGGTAACAATTGGATGCTGGTATAATTTGAGACTCATTTGATGGATATCTAATGAAATATAAAGTAGAAATCTTTTGTGTACTTTATTTTTAATTTTAAAAAAAAATTAGTTCCAAATACAATAGGAAATGGTTTGGATAAGTTAATACCTTAAAAATTAATCTTTTAAGCACTAAATCTTTTTTTAGACTTCTTAGTTTCAAAATATTTTTGATGTTGGATAATTATTTGAATCTTATAGAGTCTCAAATTCATTGTTTTTAAATACTAGCCTAGAATATAAACTTGAGGTGTTTGAGATGTATCTAAATTTTTCTTTCAAATTTTCTCTTGAAATTCTTAAATTTCAAAAAAAGTAAAAAAAGATTGTTGCTCATAAATAACCAAAATTTTAATCATATAAAAAAAATAAAAATATTAAAATTATTGTTAAATTTATATCTTTTAATTATTTTCTGATTCAATTTAAATTTGATATCAACAACTTGATAGGACAAAATAGTGATACATATGCCGAATCTTGCTATTTGCAACGTTTTAATTAAATATCAAAAAGAAAAAAACATAAGCATTTTTTGTTAGAAAAAATTCAAAAGAATGTTCTTAAGAATAATTTTATTGTTGTCAATCAGCTTGGTAAATTGTGACCAAACTGTTCGAGGAATAGCACCTGAAAGTAATCATTTAGAATACTAAAAATGTAATTTTAACCAAAATGAAAAGGAGCTTCGCTCTATGATCCCAACAGGCCTTTTACTTGTCTTGATGGTTCTCTAACAATTCCATTTAATCAAGTGAATGATGATTATTGCGATTGTAAGCTAAAATACTGAATTTAACCAATTTGATTTTTTTTGTTAGGTAGAGATGGAAGTGATGAGCCAGGAACAGCGGCATGTATGAATGGACAATTTGCTTGTGAAAATTTGGGTTACATTGTTCAATATATTCCATCAAGTCGTGTAAATGATGGAATTTGCGGTAATTTGTACCTGCATTTTAAGTCTAGGTGATATAATCAAATTTGAATTTAGATTGTTGTGATGGGTCGGATGAATATTCGGGGAAAATTCAATGTGAAAATAAGTGCATTGCTTTGGCTGCTAAAATGAGGGAAGAAGAAGAAAAATTGAGATTACTTAGAGAACAAGGATTTGCCAAAAGACAAGAACTAATTAAACTAGGTGAAGAATTCAAGAAAACTTTAGAGGCAAAAATTGTTGAATTAGAAGACAAAAAGTCAAAAATTGAAACAGAAAAAAATGATTTAGAAAGTAACAATCTCACACTTTGTTTTTTTTCTTTTAATGAAATTGATTTTACTTTCAGGTAAAAAAAATGAGGCTGAATCAAAGGCAAATGATGCAAAGACTGCTGCTGATAAAATATTGGAAGAAAAAGCTAGAGAAGAAGAGCGTGCCGAACTAATAAAGAAAGCTAATGACCTTTTTAATCTTTTAGATTTAAATAAAGATTCCTTTTTAACACCAAGTGAATTAATCACTCGTCAAGAATTAGATATTTTGTTTGATAATGATGGAAAATTTACCATTGAAGAATCAATTGTAAACAAAAAAACTTAATTTAAGAAAATTTTTTATTTTTATGAAATTTAGCAATTATTGGATAATAATGAGAGTATCAACTTAGATGTGTTTATTTCGGGCTATTATGAGAAATTATCACCACATATCAATTTGGAAGAAAAAGTAGATGAACAGCAGCAAGTAGAAAATGAAGCCGGAGCTGAAGAAGCAGCTTCAGAAGAAACAGAAATTGATGCAGATCAAGAAACAGATCAGGAAAGTGTACCAGAAACAGAAGTTCATGAACCTGTCAAAGCTGAAAGTAAATACGATGCAGAGACTCAGAAATTAATTGATGAATCAAATGAAGCGAGAAGTTTATTTGAGAATAGTGAACGAGATCTAAGAAATGTTGAAAGAGAAATTGAAGATATTAAAAAAAAATTAGAGCTTGATTTGGGACAAAATAACGAATTTGCCTCAATGATTGATAAATGCTTTGAATTTGAGGATAGGGAATATGTATACAAATTGTGTCCATTTGATCGAACTATTCAAAAATCAAAAAATAATCATGGTGAGACAAGTATTGGTAATTGGAAATCATGGGGAGATGGAGAAAATAAATATTCGCAAATGAAATTTGATAATGGTTTAGGTTGTTGGAATGGACCACAAAGAAGCACAAATGTAATAGTCATTTGTGGTATAGATACTCAACTCACTAGCGTTACTGAACCAAATAGATGCGAGGTAACCTCCATTAAATTATTATATTTTCTTAAAATTTTTTCCTCTTTAAGTATGAAATGAGATTTGAAACTCCTGCTGTCTGTGAGCCAAATCAGAGTTCAGTTCACGAAGAATTATAGATTTGAAAAGAATTCAAGGAGATAACTAACATTTGATATTATTTATAATTGGCATTAAAAACATTTAATAAATAAATAGACTAATATCATATTTTTACAAAATAATTTTAATCAATTTTGTTTGCCAATTTTATATGCTAAATTTTGGATTCTCAAATTTAAACAATACTCGAAAATATGCTTCAAAAATTAGTAATAAAAATATCTTTATCTTGTATTCTTGGAATTGCTGATTAAGAATCTATTTATACATTTATTTTAAATGAAACATGTATTTTATTTTTAAGTATAAACTTTTCATCATTTTTTATAAGTACAATTTTAATTTATTCACAATAGTGTTTAATTTTCTTGCTAAATAAAATTAAAACATTGTTGTGAATAGCAATGTTATGACTAAAAGAACAATAAGCTTTAAAAAGTGTTTTTTTAATTATTTTTAAGATAAAATTATATAATTTTATTTAATTTGGAATCAATACAAAACAAAATCGTTCAAAATCTCTTCCTTTGATCTTTAAAAATTCAAATAATTTTTAATAAAAATTCCTTTTAATCGTACAATGTTAAAAAATATGTTAAAAAAGAGAAAAATTCAAAATAAAGACTACTTTCAAGTTGCTTTAAGTAAACAAAACAATTTCAAATCACAACAATCAAAAAAATTTTTTTCTCATCGTGAAATTTTTAGTTTTAAATTTTTTCAAAAAAATTAATTTTAATATACATTTTTAAAAAATTCTCTTAACAATTAATTTTCGATAAAATTTGATTATGGCTGACTTCTTATTTTATTCCAAATATTTCATACCCTTAATTAAGATTTTTTTCTCATTTAAATTTTAATTTCAAGCAAAAACGCGAAATGACGGTTTTCCTTGTATATTTGTGCACACTTAAGAATCCCATATCTTAGTTTAGTTAAAAGCCTACTAAAATTTGATTATCTTTTTTCTGTTTTTTTTTTCAAAATTAAAGACGATAATTATTCCAACTAAAAACAGATGATGACAGAAGAGAGATGGAAGTTTTTTTTTTAAAGTGTTTAAAAAATATGGTGGCTCAAACCTTCAATCGTAGCCACATTTTTAATCTAATAACTTAAATGAAACATTGAGATTTTTTTCCAAATTAAGCCTGACAAATTCCTCTGCAATTTTAGCTTTATTGAAACTTAATAAGATTATTAAAAAATTTATATTTAATTTTTTATTAAATTCTTGATATTATGTTTAGACATAAAATTTTGCAAATTGTGATGAGTAAAGACAAATTATCAAATAATTTAAACTTCGACAATATTTCGATACCTTAATTTGATTAACATATGTTGGCGACTTGTTTCTAACAGATGGATCATTACTTGTGATGAGAAATACATATGTTTTCGAAATTATGATAATAAAAAATCAATGGTTGAACCCATCTCAACCAGCTGAGTCACTTGTGAAAAGAGGACACTTTGATAAAAAAGTGTTGTAGACTAATTAAGACAAAGTTGGGTGCTAATTTTGGCTCCAAAAGCCGTGAATGGTACAAGAGTGGAATCAAAATACTAGCTGATATATGGCTAAAAACTAAAAGCATAAAAGCTTATATTTTGAAGATTATCTAAACTATTGAGTTAAATAATTAAATGCTGAAAAATTAAAAAATATTAAAATATGTTTAGTAATTTTTATTAAAATACCAAAAAAAATTTAAAAAACAGAAATTTTCAAAGTGTTCGATAAAATTGTTACCAAAAATCCAAATTTATTTAAACAATACGAGGTAATAGATTCGTTTTCTTGACTAGCATTTACAAAAATGACATTTTTTTTACTTTTAAGGTCATAAACAATCATTTTTTTTGTACAAGAGCAAACAAAAAATATTTCATTTTTAATTTTGCTTTGAGATAGAACATAAAAGTTAGTAAAATAATTTTCAATTTCAACTTCAAGTAAACTAAATCCTGTATTCAAATCTAGTGCGGTTACTGTTGTTCCGTTAGCAGTAACTTGAGATGTGTAAAGAGTAGATGAATTAACACACATAAAATTATGATTTCTCTTAATAAAAAACTTATAATTCGAATTTATATCTTGACCTAAAATAGTTAATATATTTAAATTCATGTCATAAACATTTATAAAAGGAAGTGTATTTTTGAAAATGAATATTTTTTCATCATTTAAAAACACTGAAATGGGAAATATTTGACTCGAATTAGCTTCGACCAAATTATTGGTATCAACTATTTTTAAATTTTTTGTCAAATCAAGTTCCGAGTCATACAAGTTCAATTCAAAAGACTTATTGGACTCGTTTTGATAAGACTCTAGAGTAAATAGAACATGACTTGAATTAGTGCTGATACAGCGAACGATACCTTTGCTAGCGCTAAATGATTTTGTAATGAAGCCGTCTGAATTTATAAGGTAAAAATCAGTGTACATATCATTTGAGCTTGAATTGCCATACCGCACACACAGGATGACACTATCTAGTGAATCTAAGGTATATACACTTACATATTTAAAATTATTTTCATCTATATTTATTTTTTCACTCAAGTCCAATTCACTAACCAGTTTTAATTTAGTATCTTTTTCGTCTTTTATTTCATCTAGATGAAAAAAATCTTGATTATTTGTTTCACTGCTATGTTCTTGATAACTAAAGCTTGTTTCTAATTGTGAACAGCTGAGAAATCCAAAAGAAGTTTCGTCAATTTTGAAATTAGGATTTTGTTTAAGAGAAATTTTCTTGTCCATTAAAATGTATGAATTGAACTCTTTTAGTTTAATGTCCAGTAATTTTGTAAATTCCTCTATTAAAGAGATTGTTGACTCATTTGGTTCGGTGTGTTCATTATCTAGATAATATTGAATTGTTTCTGAATCAAGATCATTGGCATTTATTAAATTTTCCATCTCTTTCCAAAATTGACTGTTTTTGTTAACATTTAACAAACATTTTTTTTCAAAATCTTCCAATTCCTTGACCAAAATCGAATAGTTTTCATTCAATTTCTTTAGTAGATTATTCTGAAACGAGTTGAGTATTTTTTTTCGGATTACATCATAGCTTTTTTTTATTTCTATCTCAAAATTTTGTCCCATTGACTGAAAATTTTTCATATTTTCAATCAATTTTTTAATCGGATCTGATTGATTGTTACCATGACCAAAATTAAATGAAGCTGTTTTGTTTAATGTTGAACAAGCATTCATTTTTGAATTTGCTTTGTAATTAATGCTGTCCATGAGAGACAAACGACGGTCGATTGGAGTATATTCACTGCTTAGTGGATGCAATTGATTGCATACGCGACAACATGTTGTACAAGTGTTTAGATTAAATTTGACTATGAACAAATCACCTGCATTCGCATTTTTATCTATTTGATCAGGTTCTGAGCTCGATTCGATCAAATTTTTTTGTTCATCAAAAAAATATTTAACATCAGAGTCTTTAGTTTGGCACTTGATTATTTCAATTGTATCATTTCCAGCTTTTGAACAAAATTCACTTGATCCCAATTCCATTATTTTAAATTAAATATTTTTTTTATTTCTATTGTTTTATTTTTTTTTAATAATGAATGTTTAAATCTTCAAAAAATGTACTGTAACTATGAGTACTTTTTAAACTAAAGTTCGAAAAGCTTGGACTAAAATTAGATCATTTAATCGCACTTTAAAATTTTTTGGATGGCCCTAGACTATTCTACTAAGGCTAAAAATCATTTCTATATGAGATAAAAATGTTAAAGCAAAATTTCTATGTTTTTAAACTATTTATCTTTTTGTTAAAGTCCTAGAAAGTATAATATTTTCACAAATTGGGTCAATTAAATTTTTTTTCAAAGACACATTATTCTGATGAATTAAAAAAACTAAAATAAAAACTATCAATTTATTTTAAATAAATTTAAAGACACAATCAACTGATTTTAAAGACTTTATGGATAAAAAATTTATTTTTTCAAAATTTAATTTAAATTTAAAACGAATAAGATATTGACAAATCAACATTAAAATCGAGCAAGAATAACATAAAATGCATAAGTTTCATTCATATAAGCGATAAAATCTATTATAAGCCATTTTAAATTGCATTTAGTTTTTTTTTTTTTTATGAATAATAAAATTATTTTTTTTCATACATTCATCAATTGAGCACCCTCCATAAATTTTGCTACGAAATCAAATTTTAGCGATCAAAAAAAAAAAGAAGTGAATATCAAAATTACACATAGACATTTTAAATATATATAAATATATACGTGTAAATAAGTAAATAGAATAAAAAAAATATTTTTTATTTTAAAGATTATCAATTATTTTGAACATGAGCGATTCGAAGGCAAGTTTGGTAGAGACCATTGTAAAAAAAGCAAGTGAAACTGTAGCAAATATATTTGCCAATACAGATTCGTTAAGTTCAAATTTAACAAATGGAACAAACGAGACCGAAAAATTTAAAGCCACACCAGAGGGTCTTTTTTTGGCCTATTCAAGCTTGGTAGTCATGGCACTAATTCCTATAGTGGTAGGCAGCTTCAAATCAGTTAAACATCAATCAAATCAAAAAGAATCAGGTGAAGAGATCGAGACCATGTCAACAAGAGAAGCAGCTCTTTTCCCAGTGATTGCTAGTGTAACTCTTTTCGGAATTTATCTTGTTTTTCAAGTAATACCACAATTCTCTTAAAATTGTTTTCAAAAATTTTATTCAAGATATTCTCCAAAGAACACATTAATTTACTTCTTGCATTTTATTTTTTTTTACTTGGAGTAATTGCTTTGACTAGAATGTTAAGTTCAACTCTTGGCAAGTTTTGGCCGACTAGTTTAATTGAAAACGAACACTATGATTTCCATCTAACATTGAATAGCAAAAATTCCAAAAACGAAAGCAAAGAAATTTTGTTTATTAAACAAATATTCGATCGGCAATTGATAGTCTGCTTTTTACTTTCAATGGGTATTGGTGTTTGGTATTTTATGAAAAAAGTAGTTTGTTTATTTTTATTAAAAATTACAAAGGAAAAAAAATATAATAATTAAAAAAATTAAAGCACTGGATTGCCAACAATATATTTGGACTTGCATTCGCTGTTAATGGAATTGAGTTTTTACAGTTGAATAAAGTACTTAATGGTTGTATTTTGTTAGGTGGTCTATTTTTTTATGATGTATTTTGGGTGTTTGGAACAAATGTAATGGTTTCTGTTGCCAAGTCTTTCGATGCTCCCATTAAATGTAAAAAAGATGAAAATTTATTTAAAATTATTTAATTTCTTTTATAGTGATTTTCCCACAGGATTTAATTGAACGCGGATTGAGCGCTGAAAAGTATGCTTTACTAGGTCTGGGTGATATCGTTATCCCAGGAATTTTTATTGCTTTATTGCTCAGATATGACATGAGTTTAAATCGAAAAACAAAGACCTATTTCTATTCATCATTCATTGCTTATATTTTGGCTTTGTTTTGCACCATTTTTGTAATGCATGTATTCAAACATGCCCAGCCAGCTTTGTTGTACATTGTTCCGTTGTGTTTAATCACTCCATTGACTGTGGCTTTGATTCAAGGTGATTTAAAAAGCATGTTCATGTATAGAGATCACGAAGATGAAAATCAAAGTTCAGCTAATGCTTCATTGAACACCACTAATTCATCCGAAGGATCTCAAAGTCCAACTTCTAAAGATTCTCCAAAACAAGAAGCAAAAAAAGTAAAATAGATTTGGATGTTAATCGAATTTAGCCTATGTTTGTAGTCTTACTTGTTCTTATTTTTAATAAACTAAAAAATCTGCAAAATACTTTTTTATTTTTACCTTTTGAATTCAACAAAAACATATTTTAATAAAACTGAAATAAAGAAAAAAGCTATAGAATAAATTTTTTTTTTATAATCGCAATTAATTGAGTATAAGACTATTTATTTAAAATAAATGACTTGTTTGTAAAACCTTGAAAGCTCTATGGACTTTAAAAGAATATTATAAAAAAAAATTTCCTAATTTAATTTTAATGCTTTAAAGAGCTTATATAAAAAAATTAAATTTTGACTTGACTATTACTAAATTTTGTTCTATTTAAATTATAAAATGAAAAAATAAATATTTTCTTTTGATCTTTAAAAAAATGAAAGTTCTAAAATTCAAGAAAATTTTTTAAAAGCTGGAATAAAAAGTCCTTAATGAAATATTGAATTTATCCTTAATTCTAAATAATTTAAATAAATACTACTCAATTTTTATTTTTTGTTTGGATTAAGTAGGAAATTTAGCATTTAATAGTTGAAGATGAGCTTAATTTATGATTTTAAAAATAATATTGAAAACTTGGTTATAACTTCATAAGAAATAAACTTGAATTTAACCCTATTTATAAGATTACGGTATGATTTATTCATATTTGAAAAAATTTAGTTTCCAAAGAAAAATTAATACGTTGTTTACATTATTTGTTTACATTAGTACTGAAAAAATGTTAGCTTTTGTATAAATAATCGATCCATTAAAAACTAATTGAGTAAAATTCAAATCATAAAATTTATTTGAATTTTAAAAATTTTTTAATATTTAATTAACTTGAAAAAAATACCATGTGTAAATTTATTATAAAAATTACTCTATTTATTTGAAAATGAGAGTCCTTAAAGACCATACTGTTTTATTATAATTTTTTTCTAATTTGCACAATTAAAATAAGTAAAAAGCTTTTATTTTAGTAAAAGGAATCTGTTGATCTCCAAGCATTGGGTTTTAATGGCTATTGAAAATGAAATTTTTTTGCTGATTATAGATGATTTTTTGAGTTTATCACTTGTTGAATTTATTTAGATCTGGTTGAGAATCTCAAAATTTATAGAACTAAAAAATTAAAAAAATTACCACTAATAAATTCTATTTTGAAAGACTAGTTGTAATGATAAATCACATTTTTAAGAAATATAGACTTAATTAAAAAATTTAATTGTTAGAAAAACAACGATTGCGGACACTTGCTCAAAAATTTAGTTTATATTTATAGATAATTTTTTTAATTTGTCTTATCTTCAATTAGAGTTTTTTTACGATAGCGTTGTTGAAATTACGCTGAATCAAAAAAATCAAATTTCTTAAAGTTTGTCTTAATTTATAAATAAATAAATTCAAATTCTCAAATTAAATATTTAAATTTTTGAAATAATTTAATTAAACATTTTATTAGTTTTAATTAAATTAAACAGAAAATTTTCAAAAAATCAAGCTTTTTTTGACAACAGAATATATTAGCTAAAAACTAAACAACTAAAATTATTTTTTTTATCTTATCATTTTCTAGTTATAAATTTTTACATCTGAATAGCTAAGTTATATAAATAATTTTTGTCAAACTAAAGCATGAATTTATGCAGAACTAAATTTGGTTCCTTCTTTTAAGTTTTTTAAGCTTTCAATTCAAGTAACTCAAAGCTTATTATGATTATGAAATTAAATATTAATTCATAATTTAACATTTAAAAGTGAAAATAAAATCGAAATATTATTTTAATATATCTCGATGATGATGGAAGATTTTCGTGTAGAACAAGAATCGTTGATAAGAGGTATTCTTATAAATAAAAGATATTGAAATAAATATTTTAAAGAAATGATTCAAGATGAGTATAACGAAGAAGACAACTCGACCAACACAAGCTCAAATATTAACACTAATTATGAAAAAGCTTTGTCAGCAATAGGATTTGGAAAATTTCACGTGCTTCTTTTATTCATATGTGGCCTGGCAAATTCTAGCGACGCAATTGAAATACTTTGTGTCTCTTTTGTTCTGCCATCAGCCGAATGCGATTTGAAAATGTCATCGACTGATAAAGGCTATCTTAGCTCAATAACTTTTTTAGGTAATTGAAAATTTTAGAATACAATTTTCTCAATAAAAACTTTAATTATCATAGGAATGATGATAGGTGGGTATGTTTGGGGCAGTCTTGGAGATGTTTTGGGTAAAATAAAGATTAAGAAAATTTTCGAATAGTCCAAAATTTTTAATTTTAGGCCGAAAATACATATTAATTTCAGCTCTTTTTTTCAATGCCCTTTTCGGAGCCTTGGCAGGTTTAAGTCAAACATTTCAAATTTTACTTTTATGCAGATTTTTAAGTGGAATTGGGTAATTTATTCAAATTAGAAATAAAATGATAAAAATTATTTATTTTAAAATAAAAGAGTAGGTGGTAGTGTTCCTATTGTGTGGTCATATTTTTCGGAATTCATTCCAAAAGACATTCGTGGCAGAATGATTTGCTGCTTGGCTTCAAGTTGGTTTTTCGGGAATTTACTCGTTATATGTAATTTAATTTATTTCATTTACATTAAATTAATTAATTTTTTTTATATAAGTGTTCGCATACATACTGCTAAATAATTTTCAAATAAACATTAGCTTATTTTCGGGCTATATAATCATCAATAATTGGAAAATGTTCATGATAGTGTCAGCTATGCCAAGTGCAATAACTTGTGTTCTCTTATTAATTTTACCAGAAAGTCCTAAATTTTGTTTATATGTAAATTTTTTTTCAAATTTTGTTTTTAATTACTTTATTGAATCCTTAGAATGGCAAAACTAGCGAAGCTAGAAAAATTCTCAAAAACATTTTTGTTTACAATAATGGAAATTCAAATTCTGAAAAAAAAAGAGTAAAATTAATAAGCATGCATTTTTTAAAACTATTATTGATTAATATTATGAATTAAGATTTTAAATGAGATTTTGGATGAATTTAAATTGTCAGTTAGACCTAATTTGAATGATACCGATGACGATGACGAAATATTTTTCGGACCTAATCGGCCAACTAGTTTGATTAAATCAATAGTTCAAAATTCAAAAGATGTAATTTTTGCTCTCATTATTAGCTTACATAAAAATATTTTCTTTTTAAGATAATCAAAAAAACAAAATGTCTATTTGGTAAAACCCATATTTTTAAAACAACACTTATTCTTTGCATAATGTTTGCTATTTGCTTTGGATATTATGGTTTGTGGATTTGGCTGCCTGAATTGTACAAAAGAATGGCTCTAACTGGCGGATCGCCGTGTTCAACCAATTTTATTCCCACAAATGGCACAAATAATTCAAATCAAAGCAGTTGTCAAATAGACAAGTCAGTATTTGAATCAAGTTTCATTAGTGCACTTAGCAATCTACCGGGAAATATATTTACCATTATTTTTATAGACAAAATGGGTCGTAATTTAGTCACATGTAAGAAAATTAACTTTACAAATAAATTAATTCTAGAATATTTTTTTAAAAAGCAATGAGTCTTTTCCTGTCCGGTTTATCAGTATTCGGAATTCCATTCATCACCAAAGAAAGCCAAGGTGTTTTGTTGGCAACAATTTTTGGAGGCATTAATGTTGTTACATTTAATTCATTTGGATGCACAGCCACAGAATTGTTTCCGACCAGGCTGAGATCATCTGCGTTGGGTGTACAGTATGTTGCAGGGCGTTTGGGGGCAATTTTGGGAAATGTTCTGTTTGGAATTTTGGTTGACACCAGCTGCTATGTACCTTTGCTGACCATTAGTGGACTGTTGATAATGAGTTCAATTCTCTCATTCAAACTACCAGAATCGTCTAATTTAGACATGGATTGAATTTAAGTGCTTGTTTATTTTTTTATTTTTCAAGGTAAATAATTATGGTTGCCTTAGAGCTATTTTTTGGAAAAAAATTTAAATCAACATCATGTCAATAAATATTTTATGTTCTGTTGTTTTTTTTTAGTTTTCTTAACAAACATTAATGTCAAAACAATTACGCGATTCCTTATTTTATTGATCTCATCTCATGTTTTGGTTTCTTTATTTTCTTTCTGCTTAGGCTCAGTAAATATTTACCAAAAGAAATAAAGTCGATAAATTTACACTCACAAGATGCAAAAGAGAAATTTACACTCGCAATCAGTAATTTTAAATTCAACATATAAGCTTGATAAAATGACAGATTCTACGCATTCCCATCAAAAGCTATCCAAGTACCACTACCATCTAAAATCGGATAGAATTTATGGAGATAAAAAGCTTAAATTATGCGGTAAATGCATCATACCTGTCAATTTATCAAACGATTTAAAGCAGTTGAATAAGTTGACTAGAAGTAGTGTTTTGGAAGATGAAGAAAATATACCACTTAGTTTTAAAGACAATTCAATTCAATTCGATGTATTGGATTTGACTACTGAGCGACAATCGGGGCTTAACTTGCCAATTATTTTTCTACCTAATGATCTATTCACTTTTAGACAACTGAAACGACTTCATCTAGATTGTAATTTGATCAAAATAATTCCAGAAATGCTCGGTGAAAATTTGATAAATTTGGAAATTTTGACAATATCCAGCAATCAGTTGCAAACTCTGCCTAAGTCAATGTCAAATCTTACCAAACTTAGGTCCCTTCATTTAGCTAACAATAATTTCAAACAATTTCCCGAATCACTGTGCCATGTTTTAAGTCTTAGATTTTTGGATTTTTCATCGAACCGATTGGAAAGCTTGCCATATTCGATTGGAAATTTAACCAATTTAAAAAGCCTACTTTTGTTCGAAAATCGCATTAAAAACGTTCCCAAAACAATAGGTAATTTGATTAATCTCGAAACATTATGGCTCGGAAACAACAGATTGACAAGCTTGCCAATCGAAATCATTCAATTGAATAATCTAGATTGGAATGGGTATTTATTGTCTGCAGATATTGATGGCAATCAATTGGTCGAACCGCCTCAAGATGTTTGCTCCAAAGGTCTCATTTCCATTAGAAATTATTTTCAATCAAAAAATAAAATTTCAGAGTGATTTGGATGAACGAGTTTTAAACTAGATATTTGTGTTTATGCTTTGATTACTAGAAATTTTTCTTAAAAAAGAGACTATAATTTCTTGTTTAAATTATAAATTCATTTTTATTTTTGCCTATTGGCGTTATAGCTCATTTATTTTAAAATAAAATAATTTGGAAGCCTAAAAATTTAAAATTTTATTTTGTCAAAAAATGCTGCGGTTTAGTTTCAATTTGGCCATATTCTCAATTTTAGTTTTAGTTATTTTATCAAGTTTTAATGGTAAGTAATCTATTTAATCTCAATTTATTTATGTAATTTAGCAAAAAATCAAATTTTATTATAATTAAATTTATATTTCTCTAACGTAAAAAGCAAAAAAATTCACGTTTTCCAAATGTCAGTATTTTTTCAAGACTGTGTAAAATTTCAAGTCTTTCTTCAGGGTAATTTAATAAAATAACATATTTTTGTTATTTTTACTTTTTTAAGAAACCTGAAGAAAATTTTTATCAGAAACAAAGACTTAAATCTGCACTTGAAAAGTGTAAATAATTTTCAATTAATTTTAGCTCAACAGTTGGAAAATGATGAAGATTATTCATGGGACTATGACCAAAATAGTCCTGAAAAGCCTCCATTGACTAAAGAAGAAATTATATCGTTGAAGAGAGATTATAATGGAAGAGTCGATCCAGACAAATATCCAAGTGATGGTTTTTTTCCCGTTTGGGCTTTTTGTCTTCTTGTTTTATCGGGTAAATTTTATAAATTCTATTTCTAAAAAAAAAACTATACAACAACAAAATTTTTTTAGGTTTTTTCCATGTAGTGGCTGTGGTGACTGGCTTGTGTCATGTCCTCGGTTGTCGAGGTAAACGACCGGTCAAAGAAAAGCAACCAGATGTAAGACGAAAAATTTCAGCTTCTTTGGTAGAGTACAAAAGAAGCATGTCAAATAGAAAACAAAGTGTAGTTGGCGAACATTAAATTTTTAAAATTACATCATTTTTTAATTAAAATTTAAATTCAATTTATTTTAAATTTGCATTTAAATTGAAATAAAAAAATTGTATCCTTCAAATTGTTTGCCAAATAAAAACAAATCTCTTTTGGATCATCAAACCAAAAGCCTATATAAAGCAACCAAACTGTAGACTGAAATTATCAATCATTTTTAGAAAAATAAAAACATTTCAATAATATTGAAATCATTAATAATGAAAAGCATCTTAGTTATATTGTTTCAAATTTGTTTCTTTAAATTGGTGTTATCAATTTGTCCAGTTGAAGATGATCCGACTAATCTGGCTAGATGCATTCAAGTGGACGTGTCCGCTATAGTTGCAGTAGCCAAAGGTTCAGATGACGCTGATTCATTTTGTGCATTGGCCAGCAGATACATGGAATGCATAAAAACTTACACAAGAGGATGTCTTGGATTTTATGTATTTTTCTTTTTAAAATTCAATTTTTGAATTTAAAATAAAATATTAAGTTCGGAGAGGGCACACTTACCGAATTACAAAATATTGCTCAGTATTGCTGCAATGGAATAACTTCTACTAAAGAATGTCCTTTTAATCGTGAGCATTTTTTGTGCCAAGACTTAGTTTAAATTTTTTTCTGATAGCTAATGTTCAACGAACTTGTATTGATGCCGAAGGTGATGCTATGATGGCCGATGGTTCACTTAGAAAAGTAAAAGATCTTGAAATTGGAGATAAAATAAAAACTTTGGATTCAAATGGTCGTTTAACAGAAACCGATGTTGTAATGATGATGGATATTAATGAAGAAGACTGTAAACATTTATTTTTTTTATTCAAATAACCAACTTTTTTATTAAAAATTTTTTCTTTCTAGATTTGTTTTTTAATATAAAAACAAGTTCGCAAAAGAGTATTAAAGTATCTGGAACTCATTTGATGGCAATTGAAGGTGGTAAATACAAATTTGCCAAAAATTTACAAAAAGATGACATCATAATTTCATACGACTTTGAAAATGAGAAAAAAATCGAAGAAAAAATTGCGACAATTTTGGTAGAGCCTGTCAATGGTTATGCTGCTCCTTTGACAATGTCTGGTAATCTTTTAGTTAACGGAATTTTGACCTCTAGCTATGCTGTAATTGAGAGCCACGATTTGGCTCATGCTGTCATGTCTCCAGTCCGATGGTGGTATACTTTGACAAACACAATGGTTCACTCTTTGCCATCATCCATTTCAACTACATTACAAATTGAGAAACAAATGAACGGAACTCACTGGTTCCCAGGTCTAATTCAATCAGTTACCAGCAACTATTTGGGAAAAGTTGTCAAATTACACTAAATTAAATTTTTTAATAATTTCAAATGAATTTCTATTTGAATGAGTTGAGATTTTTTTTTTTAAATTAATTCATTTTATTTAGTAATTTTCAAATAATAAATAACGGGCTTCAAAATATCTTTTGTTTTTTATTTATTTTATTTTTTTAATTTAAATTAATTCAACTTCATTACATCAAAATAAATGAAAAATTCAATATTCAATTTTCAAATGATCGGATAAACACAAAAATTCAAAAGCTAAAAATTATTATTTTAAAAAATTTTTTAAAGAATTATTCTTTCAAGATTCTTACTCCGCATGAATTGTTTCCTTTAGGTAGTTCAAAATATCCATTAATTCCCCAAGTTGGACCCTTAATTTTTATTTTGAAATAAATCTACTAAAACTTTAAATAATTAATTACCCAACTATTTCTACATATAAAACTTTTTTCGGTATATCCTACCACATTAATTGCATGATTAATAAACACCTTGCTGCACTTAGGATCATCATAAATTCCTTCAGAGTAAAACCTAAATGTTTCTTGACTAGCATCGATTCCACAGCTGACTGCACCATACTTATAAATAGCACTTTCCAATTGTTCTTCATTGTCAATATAATCATACCCACTAATAATTGCTCCAACAAAATTTTCCTTGTACCTACAAATATCTTCCTTGGCAGTATACGGGTAAAAAAGCAAAGAATTTAAGCCTTTATTTGAAATCATATATTCAAAAGCTATGTCCATTGTGCCTCCAGAACATCCAAGATTTCCATATGGTGTAGAACAATCTATAAAATTTTGCTCAGATAAAAATGTTAATTTGTTTTTTTTGGCTAACTGGTATTCAATAGATGACACTGCCGAGAATGCGTAGCATCCACCACACTCACCCTGATCACGAACAGCTATTGGATATTTAATTCTAGAATCATATTTTTTTGGCCGGTCTGGGATTAATATTTGTCTCTTAGGTCTACGCACTTTTTTATGTCTATTTTTTTTTCGATGCATTCTCAAGCCAGTTTTTTTGGCCATGAATTCTTCATTACTCTTAATTAAACTAAAATAAAATCAAATTTTTCATTTCTGTTACTTCATGTATACTAACCATAAAAGCATATTTGGTCATTTTAAGCTTATACTTAACTTTTTTTGGATTCAGCTCATATTCTAAATTGTGTCTACTAATCAAATCATAGGAATCTTCAAAACGACGACGCCACTCTAAGTCTTTCGAAGAGTCCTCTGTTGAAATTTTTACGCTTTGTTTAAATAGTTTCCAATCTTCATTCAAAAAGCTACTTATTGGTTTTACAGGTTTTTTGATAGCTTGGGCATAAATTAAAGAAAACAGAAAGAATTCAAAAAAAAATTCAAAGCCTAACATTTCTCGTAATTTTTATTTTCAAAAATTTTTTCAATTTTTATATTTAAGTTTCAGGTAATAAATAATTTAATAAAAATTTATCTTGCGTTTTATCTCGGTTTTTTTTAATAAAAAAAAATACTCCCACATTTTCAGTTCAAAACATTTAACTTGCCACATCAAAGCACAAAAAAAGCTCTATATACTATCATTTATCTGCAGATGATTTGACTGCTTTCTTATTTTTGATATAATACAAAATCTTTAAAATGTTGTTAATACTAAATTGAAGGAGAAAATTAAAATTTCTGTTGATAAATCATCCTATGAGATCTATTGATCGAAAAAGTTTGATTTTATTGTAACTTTAAAATAAAATAAAATATTAAAGAATGTAAAGTAAAATTACGAGATTTGGCGGCAAATGTTCAAAAAGAAAGGATTTTATGTACAAAATCTGGAACTAATACATTGCACAAAAATTGAGACGCACTAGTTTTTTTCATATGTTTATTTGGTAAGACATAAAAATTAAAATTTGTTTTAAAAATTAAAAAAAAATTAAATAAAATTAATAAAACTAACTCTGCTCTTCAAATTGAAACAAAATATATGATAATTTGTTTTTAAACTTAGCTGAAAAATAGAATTTAAAAAATAACTCAAAAATGTCAATCAAAAGTTTTTGCACAAAAGTTTAGACGCACATCAATAATCTATAATTAAAAATTATACAATTAGTGTAAAAACCCTTTGTAAAAAAATGGGCAAAAAAAGCGTTACCAATGAAGTAAGATGTCACATAATTAATCTCTTAAAAGAAAGACTAAAAGTATAGGGAAATAGTTAAATTAAAGGGCGTAACAGAAAATTGGGTGAAAACCACAAAAAAAACAATGATACCTTTAGGAATCCGAAGGAATCTAACCCAACCAGGCCAGAGACCAAGAAAGCTAACTTATAGGGATCCAAATTAGTTTATTTATACAGATAAGGAAAAATCCTCGAATAAGTAATAAGATATTGGCCTCTGATTTTAATTCTGAGATTAAAAATATTAAGGTTAGTAGTGAAACAGTAAGGCGATTAACTAGTAAAGGATAGGAACCTACACAGCTCTTAAAAAGTCATTACTGACCGCATCAGATTGAATCAAAAGAAATATTGAATTGGACAATTCAACGTTGGGGAATGATGATTTTTAGTGATGAATCCAATTTTGATGTGTTCAATAGAAAACCAAGGGTTTTGGACAAAAGATAAAGATAAAGAAGACGTTCAAATCGACTCAATGAAAAAACAAAAATCCGGCTAATAGTAAAATCTATCTTAGTTAACAAAAAATTTTAATTTTCTTTTAAATAAAATATGTGTTGAATCTAAATTTTCTTTATTTTTTAAAATTCCCAGTTAATATAACCTGTAATAAAAAATATATTTGAATTTTAAATCTGTGAATAAAAGGTTGATTATCTATTAATTAAAAAAAAAAATTTTTTAGAAAAAACTAATTGTTTATTAAGAAAATTTCTAGTCATTTGTAAAAAAATTCAATTTTGAATTTATTGTTTAAAAAAAAACATTCATAAAAATTACAAAGAATAAATTTGATAAAAAAATTGCTCTTTTTTTAAATTCAAAAAAATTAATTTATTTCTTTCCAATATCTAATGTATTCATCATTTTTTTCAGCGTGTTGCTCAATCCAATAATGTTTACGAACATCTTTTAAAGACAAACGATCTGATGGAGTTTTTTGCAAAAGCTTTTAAAACAGATAATTTTAATTTTTTTTTTTAAATAATACGCAAAAAACCTACTCTATAGATTAAATCCCTTGCACCAGGTGACACATATTCAGGAAATTTAATATAGCAAGATACTATTTTTTTGTAAGTATCCGAATTGGTTTGTGATTCAAATGGAGGACGGCCAACTAACAGTTCATAGCACAATACACCAATGCACCAATGATCTACTTTTTCATTGTGTCTTTTGTTTTCAACCATTTCTGGTGGCAAATAATCAAGTGTGCCACATAAAGTTTGACGTCTTAGAGATGGTGCGTGGACAGACCAACCAAAATCAGCTATTTTGATTTCGCCAAAAGCTCCCAAAAGTAAATTCTCTGGCTTTATATCACGATGAATAACTTGCTTGCTGTGCAAGTAAATGAGTGCATCAGCTATCTGGTACATATAAGTTGCTGCAGTACGTTCGTCAAAACGACCAACTTTTTTCAGTCTTTTGTATAATTCACCATAGCAAGCAAATTCAAGTATTATGTAAATTCTGTTATCATCATGAAACCATCCAAACATGCGTAAAATGTTAGGATGTCTTAAATTTTAGAAAATTTTTATCAAAATTTTACAAAATTTAAATCTCTATTTTACTTGAGATGAGATTGAATTTCTAATTCTCTTCTAAATTGATGTTCAACGCCAGCCTTTTGTAGCTGAGACTTGAACAAAATTTTAATTGCAACTGTTGCTTTATGAATACTGCGTTTTTCTCGTGCTAAGTAAACACTTCCGAATTTTCCTTTTCCCAAAGGGCGTCCAAAATCGAAGTCTTTTGTTGTCCAAGGTTTGTCGCTAAACAAAAATAAAAAAAAAATTAAATTTAAAATTATGGCTTAAATTATTACAATTTTTCATCGTCATAATCTTCTTTGGGAATTAAATTTTCATTAGTCGGTAATTCTTCTGCTACCATTTTAACAGTGAATTTTTATTTCTGAAAAAAAAATATATTTAAAAAATTAATTTGAAAAAATTTGATCATTAAATTATTCAAGCATCTAATAATCTTTTTTGTTTTCAATTGAAGATTTGTGAAGTTTTTGAATTAAATTTGGCAATATTTTTTTTTTTAATGTGTATCTTTATTTGTATGCAGATCTAAAGTACTTTATTAAGAGCTAGTTATATTTTCTATAGTAGAAAAATATTAATTATTTTTTAAACCAGATTTCCACAAAATTCAGTATAAAAATGAAATTAAAATATATAAATAGTTACTTACTCCTTTCTGTTGTGTCAAAAAATGGGAATCACACCTATCCGATGTAGTTACTTCCCTAAAATTATAAAATTTCTTTGTGAATACCAAAGATAAATTATCTAAAAAATTGGATTGCCACCAGATTTAATTTGTATTTAAAATAACTGATATGTTTCAAAGTAAAGATAATAGACAATGCCAAATGGCAATAAATAATCAAAAAAATATTGTCTAGAACATGCTGGCTATATTTTATGATGTAAGATGAAAGAATGCTAATTCAAGAAAACTATTCAGAATCTTAAAAAAGAATATTTCATAGTCATTCTACATTTATTGACTTTATGCCATATGAAGTATTGTATTTCATTTTCTTGTATGTTATCTTTTAAAATCCTTTAGACAAAATACAGTTCTTTTTTTTCCAAAAAATTAATTATTTTTTTCATGTTTTTCATTTTTAGATTTTATTTTTATAATGAAATATAAAAAGACATTTTTTAGAAATATCTGATAAATTGAATTTCCTTTTCAAATAAATTTAAAAACGTTTACTCTTTGCATTTTTTTTCTTTTCAAAAATTATTCCAAAAGTGTCTCACGAAAAAAATTTACAGTATAGACAATGTTGTAAAAATTTGCAGGTTATCAATTTTTGCAGGTGATCATATCTGCATTAATATTATATAATGACAATTGTGATAATTTAAATTTTAGAATTAAAATTATTTAATGATAAACCAAATTTTAAACAATGAATTTTTATTCAAAGCTAGTTTTTTTTTTGATTTTTTTTGAATAATTTTTATTTTTAAAAAAAACTGAGACAAGTTTTATTCATCGAATATAATATGAAGAAAAAAATATGTTCACAAATTTCAAATTCATTACAAAATTATTTCTCCTCTTTTTCTCTAATCTCTATTTTTTATAGATATATCTGAATTCATTAGTAATATTTCGAATTTAAGGATTATCACTTCTTGGTTAGAAAAAAAAGATACATGCGCCTCATGTGCCTATCCAACTTACTTTTAAAGCAATTTAATGACTTAGCATTTATCATTTCGCTAGGTAACTCATTCCATTTCTTGATTATTCTGTTAGTGAATAAATTTTCTCGCTTCTTTGTCTTTTTTTGTTGTTTAATAAACCTTTGTTTGTGTCCTCGAATATTGCTCGCGGGACCGTTCGTTATTAGAAAATTGCATTTAGATAAATGATTTTTCCATGTTTCTAAGTTAAGCCGATTAATACATTTAAAAATTTTATGATGCATCCTCTTTCTCATCTCATTTTTAAAGAAATTAACCCGAGCATTGCTAATCTTTGTTCGTAGTTTAAGTGCCTAATCTAAGGGACTAACTTAGTCGGACGTTTTTATATTTTTTTCAGATAAAGATTCCAAGCTGAAGCAGCATAATCAAGGCTGGACCTTACAAAGGTTACATACAGCTGTCTAAAATTGTTAATAGACCAGCACTTGTATACTTGTTTAAGTTGACTAAGAATAGTGTTATTTTGTTGGCTAAATGAGATGCTTAATTATACTATTTAAGGTCATTCTTGAAGTAGATTCCTTGGTCACGCTCAATAACTGTTTGTTCCACTTGTAAGTTTTCCATTTTAAAGTATATTTCCGGGAAAGCTTTTTTCTTAAAAAACATAAATTTGCTTTTATCATGATTGAAAACTTGTTTGCCCATGTGATGTTTGTCTATGTCTATTTGGACATCCTGTTCTTTTTGGTGGCTAAAAACTTAGTATCACCTGCAAAAAGCTTAATTACGCTGCTAACTTCTTCAGGTAGATCATTAATGAAAATGATAAATCCAATCCAACCTCATCATTAGATGCGGTCTATATTTCCGTCTTGTTAAATTCTTAATATCACTATTGAACCATTTTGGGCTACATTTAGTCGATTTCGAGAACTGCTCATTTAAATCATTCGAATCCAGGCATAAGTTTAAATTAACTCTGATTTCTAAGAAATTACTTAATGCTGTCATATCAAAAATCTGGTTTCTTGCTCGAAAATCCATCCTGCAATGTATAGTTTGCCAAGCAAATGAAAATACAGTAAAAATCGCACCACTAATGCCATCCAGGATGCCTGATGGACCCTGGCTCGAAGTCATTGGCGACTTCTACGGACCATTTCCAGTAAATCATACTACTATGTCAACCACAGCAAATGGACATTAGACGACAATATCAGGGAAACAAACTTTGAAAACACGACAAGAGTCATCAACCTCCTTTTTTAACACACAGTAACCACCCAACAAGATAGACATAGGGTTACAAGAAACATAAGTTTCTTAAACCACTACAAATGTTCTAGCTCAAAAAATCCAAACCTCAGCATTACAACAACAGCATCAACCCACTCCATATTAATATAGCCTATGAAATCCCAAACTAACAACAAACAATGCTCGAAAAGATCATTAAGGACAATGGCAAAAGAGCAAAAGCCGGGGGAAGATGTGGTGTCGCAATCACAAAAATAAACAATCATTTGTCAGCTCAACAAGCTCCCTAACTTCACACTCTATTTAAAATTTTTAAAGCATTAAATATAAGACTATTTACAACATTATTTAAACATCATATTTACAACTAATTTATTTAAAGCATTAAAATTTAGCTATTTACATTCCATATTTACAATGGCCACAGAACGGCCCGATACTTATTAGAAGTGTATATTTAAATTTTTAAAAGTTGTTGTTAGTAACAGAATGAAATTTAGCTAAGATCATTAAATTAAATTAAATTCGAGCAATTACACTAAAAAATTTTGAGAACTAAACCTTAAAGGAATATTTAAAATTAAAAACTAACGAGTAGTCAATATAGTTTTTGTACAAACATAACTTTTAAAAACAATAGGCAATTTTTTTAAATTCCTAGATAAATACTTATAATACATCAAGAATACATAAAATATGAGACAAAACAAATTCTCAAATGAGAAGAATTAATAAAGGAAATAAAAACGGGTCTTTTTTATCTGAAATTATTAACTTAAGAAAATTTAGCATTAAGACTTAAAAAAGGTTAAAACCAAGACTTAAATAAAGATTTCATTTCATTAATATGTTTATTTAAAAGTTCAAATTTAAATATATATGTGTACAAAATTGAGAATAATACCTTTTAAAGATCAAAAGTAATTTAAAAAAAATATAAGAGACCGAAATTTATTAATTTTTGGAAGAATGGTCATTTTTTGGTGTTTTTAAGCCATATCTTATTTAAAACTAGACGGAAAAAAACATCAATGGCTCATTTTAATTAGAAAAAATTCTCTTTAAAATGGTATATTAAACTTGCAACACATTAATGGAGTCATACGATCACAACATCGATCTTAGCAAGAGTTCAATTAAAAGGACAAAGTGATAAATTTTGTTTGTTACTTTCTGAAAAATATTTATTTATTTATTTAATTAAAGTTTAAGTCCCATGGACAAATTGAAATTAGAAAAATGGACAGTTAAATGAATGAATTGTAGAAAGAAAAAAATTTTTTTGAAAAAATTAAGTGTTCAATTAGCTTCAAAAAATAGTATATTTTTATTGATTTTAAAATTTTTACTTTTTTGAAAAAAAAAATTTAACATTATATATCGAATTCTGTACATTTTAGACAAAAAATTTTGTGCTACTATAATGTACTTATAAACAGTATAGAAAGTCTAAAAATTGATTGTTTTTGATATTCATTTATTGTAACATTTAGATAATATTTTTCTGACAATCCAGAATTTTTTTAAACATATAAAAACAATGGGTATTTTGATACAACAATTTTAAATTTTTCTTTTCTTGTCATTAAATCGGAAACAAGTCACCTATACTTTCAGAATCAATATAAATGTCTAAGAAAAAAGTACATTTTAGTAAGAAAAAATTTACAACATATATGCTTTTTTCCTTATTAGTATATTTATGTGTGTAACACTCGTATTTTAACTTAATATACAAAAAATTGTACCTCAATCGCTTACAGTGTATTATGGCGTGCTGGGCTTTTCTACAAACTAATTGAAAAAATGAATAATTATTTGTGGAGAATATTATACAGATATTATGAAATTTCTAAGGTGATCATCAAAGTTGGTGAAGAAAAAAGTAATCCTTTCCCAATAACAGAAGGAGTCAAACAAGGAGGAATATTATCTCCATACTTATTTAATTTTTCATTGATCAAATGTTATCTGTATGTACTGATTTAAAAATTGGTGCAAAGATTGGCGAAATAAATTTGTCGGTTTCTGGCCTACCTATTGGAAATCAAAAATCAATAAAGGATTTCGTGGAAAATAAGATGAAAAAAGTTAAAAAGAGTTTTCTCTCTAAATAGTGTTGGATGCAAACCAAAATTAATGAACCCAGAAACTAAAGCTTTCTTTTATAAACAGTTCTCTCAATCAATCTTTAGATATCATTTAGATAATGAAAAGAGTTTAAAGGAATTTGATATACGACAGCATATTTTAATAAAACGATTTATTGGACTCAGTAAATTTACAAAAACAAAACCTTTGAACAAAGCAGTAAAATTGGAGTCAATTAGACAAATTTATTATAAGCATAAAATATTCTTTGTCAACCAAATTTTTAATAAACAATTAAGTAAAAACGTTTTTGAATACTTAAGGAAAGACTACAAGATATTTGATAGAGAGAATACTTCTTTTATTAAACAGTTATCAAGATCTGACTCATATAAATTGTACTGAATACGATTTAGCATTCAGTGTTCTTTTGATAACTGTTTAATAAAAGAAGTATTCTCTCTATCAAATATCTTTTAATCTTTCCTTAAGTATTCAAAGAAAGATTGAAAGATTATTTAACAGCCATGACTAAATTTAACTCTATCAAAAAAGAAAGAACGTAAAGCGATCAATTACAAATAATACAATTAATATTTCTTTCAACTGGCTTTATTTACCATTGATCATGGGAGATAGATCCAATCCAAATCAAAAAAGAGACTACTTAAGCCGTATTCATGTTTCCGTTTATGATAAACAACTTTCTCAAACATTGATGAGCAAAATGAAAAAAGGCAAGAAGGAAGGTTTCGAATCACAATATATCAAATATCCTACTCTACTGTGTACTTGCTACCTTACTATTTCCTCCTTTTTTCCTGAACCATCATATTTAAACATATGTATCCTCTTACTCTCTATTTAATTTATCTATTTTTTTCTTTTTAAATCATATTTACTATTTTTTTTAATTTAAAAATATTTTTTTTTTTAATCTGAAGGAGCATTACATTTCAGTAGAGAAAACAAATAAATAAATAATAAAAACGTTATGCTTTTATCGACAATTAGATACCGGACAATTTTACAACGCTTTTGATATGAGATTTTTAAAGACAAAAAATATAACAATTCAAAGCATTTCTTGATAATTTTCTATTTGAATATTATAATTTGGCTTTGAAAATATAAATCAACTCAATTTTATTTATATAATTAATAGATTGAAAAACAAAAAATACAAAATGGGGAAAAAAATTAATTTTATTGAATCTTTGAAAAAAAAATACAATATAAAAGAATGTAAAGTAAAATTACAAGATCTGGCGGCAAATGTTCAAAAAGAAAGGATTTTACGTACAAAATCTGGAACAAATAGAAGACGTTCAAATCGACTCAATGAAAAAACAAAAATCCGGCTAATAGTAAAATCTATCTTAGTTAACAAAAAATTTTAATTTTCTTTTAAATAAAATATGTGTTGAATCTAAATTTTCTTTATTTTTTAAAATTCCCAGTTAATATAACCTGTAATAAAAAATATATTTGAATTTTAAATCTGTGAATAAAAGGTTGATTATCTATTAATTAAAAAAAAAATTTTTTAGAAAAAACTAATTGTTTTATTAAGAAAATTTCTAGTCATTTGTAAAAAAATTCAATTTTGAATTTATTGTTTAAAAAAAAACATTCATAAAAATTACAAAGAATAAATTTGATAAAAAAATTGCTTTTTTTTTAAATTCAAAAAAATTAATTTATTTCTTTCCAATATCTAATGTATTCATCATTTTTTTCAGCGTGTTGCTCAATCCAATAATGTTTACGAACATCTTTTAAAGACAAACGATCTGATGGAGTTTTTTGCAAAAGCTTTTAAAACAGATAATTTTAATTTTTTTTTTTAAATAATACGCAAAAAACCTACTCTATAGATTAAATCCCTTGCACCAGGTGACACATATTCAGGAAATTTAATATAGCAAGATACTATTTTTTTGTAAGTATCCGAATTGGTTTGTGATTCAAATGGAGGACGGCCAACTAACAGTTCATAGCACAATACACCAATGCACCAATGATCTACTTTTTCATTGTGTCTTTTGTTTTCAACCATTTCTGGTGGCAAATAATCAAGTGTGCCACATAAAGTTTGACGTCTTAGAGATGGTGCGTGGACAGACCAACCAAAATCAGCTATTTTGATTTCGCCAAAAGCTCCCAAAAGTAAATTCTCTGGCTTTATATCACGATGAATAACTTGCTTGCTGTGCAAGTAAATGAGTGCATCAGCTATCTGGTACATATAAGTTGCTGCAGTACGTTCGTCAAAACGACCAACTTTTTTCAGTCTTTTGTATAATTCACCATAGCAAGCAAATTCAAGTATTATGTAAATTCTGTTATCATCATGAAACCATCCAAACATGCGTAAAATGTTAGGATGTCTTAAATTTTAGAAAATTTTTATCAAAATTTTACAAAATTTAAATCTCTATTTTACTTGAGATGAGATTGAATTTCTAATTCTCTTCTAAATTGATGTTCAACGCCAGCCTTTTGTAGCTGAGACTTGAACAAAATTTTAATTGCAACTGTTGCTTTATGAATACTGCGTTTTTCTCGTGCTAAGTAAACACTTCCGAATTTTCCTTTTCCCAAAGGGCGTCCAAAATCGAAGTCTTTTGTTGTCCAAGGTTTGTCGCTAAACAAAAATAAAAAAAAAATTAAATTTAAAATTATGGCTTAAATTATTACAATTTTTCATCGTCATAATCTTCTTTGGGGATTAAATTTTCATTAGTCGGTAATTCTTCTGCTACCATTTTAACAGTGAATTTTTATTTCTGAAAAAAAAAATATATTTAAAAAATTAATTTGAAAAAATTTGATCATTAAATTATTCAAGCATCTAATAATCTTTTTTATTTTCAATTGAAGATTTATGAAGTTTTTGAATTAAATTTGGCAATATTTTTTTTTTAATGTGTATCTTTATTTGTATGCAGATCTAAAGTACTTTATTAAAAGCTAGTTATATTTTCTATAGTAGAAAAATATTATTTAAAAAGAAAAAACATACCAATCATAAAAATCAAAAACTTAATTTTAAGTATATAGACAAAAAAATAGCACAAAAAATTAATAAATTGTAAAGCTTGTTTTAAAACAACTAATTTAAAAATTTAAATTTTTCAATATAAAAAAACAAATCTATATATGCATTTGAATGCAAACAAAAAACAAAAAGTACACATGTGAATCAAAAAATTAAGAAACTTTTTAATATATCTTTTTTCTTCCATTTACCTATATTAATGATTCAAAACACTGTTTAAATCTTTTGTCAAAAGTAATAAATTCTCATTTGATTTTTTTATTTAATTTTTTTAGAAATCATGCATGTTCTGCTAGATTACAATGCGAAATGTTCTCTATCAGGCCTTAATTTCGAGTATTTCAATTCGGATGAAATTCACAAATTAAGTGTCAAAGAATTGACCAAGCCACACGCATTAGACAAATTACTTAATCCTATACAGAACGGTCTGTATGACTTAGCACTTGGTCCTTTGGATAAAAACGACATTTGTCTCACATGCAACCTGGACTATTTCCAATGCCCTGGCCATTTTGGTCATATAGATCTTGCTTTGCCAGTCTATAATCCAGTTTTTTTCAAGGAAATGGTTAAGCTTCTACGCAATGCATGTTTTTCATGCCACAAATTTCTTACAACAAGCCTAGAAAGAACATATTTTGTTACCAGAATGAAAGTGCTGAGTCTCGGTTTACCCGAAAAACTCTATCTAGTCGACAACTTATATTGGAAAATAGTGGGAGACAATGATCCGCGATTGATCGATAACATATCTTTCCGTAATGATTTTGAGGATTTGCTATGTTTCATTGAAAAAAATGATCCCCATAATCAAACTACTCAACCAAACAAAAATGTATGCAAAGCTAGAATGGCTATTTTAAAAGAGTTTGCGGACATTAAAATGAAAGTAGTTGGTCAGACGTGTCCGAATTGTAGTCTTCCGTTGCGTCAACTCAGAGCTGAGCATAATAGTAAAGTTTTTTTTTCCAAAGGAGTTTCGGCCAGAATTCTAAAAAAGACCAAAAATACAACCAAGCTTGTCAATGATTCTAAAGAAGATGAGCTAGTTGACGAAATAGAAAAATTGGATATTGATCTAGACGGCGCAGAGGTATCAACTCCAAAAAAACATCTCAACGGACAGAGTTTAGATAATGAAGAAAAAATAGAAAATTTAAGTGGTCAAGCCTATTTGACTCCGATAGAGACTAGGAAGCATTTGAAAAAATTATTTGAAAACGAAAGTGAAATAATCGGCTATATGCTGGGCAGACATGAAAAAATAATTGACCAAAGTGACATATTTTTTTTTGATTCACTTTTAGTTCCACCGTCTAAATACCGACCGATATCTCAGTTTAAAGAGCAACGTTTCGAAAATGCCCAGACTATAATGTTATCAAAATGTTTACAGCAAAATATTTTAATTAAAGAACTGTTAATGGAAATAATGAGCAAGGAAAATATTGAAAGTGATAAATTAATACACGATCCGGAAACATTTGGATCGATAAGCAAAAAATTAGCTAGTAGTCAAGAACGTTTGCAGATAGCTTGGCTACAACTGCAACAATTAGTCAACAATTTGTATGACTCAGATTTGGACAAAATAAATACGGACACGCCAGCTGGTCTTAAACAATTGCTGGAAAAAAAAGAGGGTCTATTCAGAAAGCATATGATGGGAAAAAGAGTCAACTATGCTGGAAGATCGGTAATTTCTCCTGATGTTTACATTGGTGTTGATGAAATAGGCATACCAGAAGTATTTGCCAAAAAATTGACATATCCTCAACCAGTGAATGCAACCAACTTTTGGGAAATGAAACAGCTGGTTTTGAATGGACCGGATGTGTATCCAGGTGCAAGTCTAGTTGAATATGGAAATGGTAACATTGTTCGCCTTAAAGGAAAAGACTACGAAAGCCGTCTTGCCATAGCAAAACAACTGCTAACACCAGAGTCATCCGTTGATTCAAATTTTGATATAAAAATTGTTCACAGACATCTAAAAAATGGCGATGTTCTTTTATTTAACCGTCAGCCAACTTTGCATAGGCCTAGTGTTATGGCGCATAAAGCCCGGGTTCTTCCTGGTGAAAAAACATTGCGTATGCATTACTCAAATTGCAAAGCCTACAATGCTGACTTTGATGGTGACGAGATGAATGCTCACTTGCCACAAAACGAAATAGCTAGATCAGAAGCATTAAATTTAATGCTGAGTCCAAAGCATTATCTTGTACCAAAAGACGGTACTCCATTGGGTGGTCTAATTCATGATCATGTTGTATCTGGCGTAGCATTGACAATAAAAGGAAGATTTTTCAACAAGTCTGATTATCAAAATTTAGTTTATAATTCTTTCAATGATTTAAAGTCGAATATGAAGCTATTGCCACCGTCAATATTAAAACCAGTGCCACTCTGGACTGGCAAACAAGTGGTTAGTACTTTGTTGATTAATTTACTTCCTGTTGATAAAAAAGGAGCATTAAATTTAGAGTCTAAATCAAAAATTTCGGCCAAAAGTTGGTTCTTATCTGAAAATAAGCGTAAAATAAATTGGTCACGTGGCGAATTCAATAGTGATTATATGCATGAATCATATGTGCTTATTCGAGGTGCTAATTTATTATCTGGTGTATTGGACAAGGCTCATTATGGTTCTTCAAGCTACAGTTTGGTTCATTGTTGCTATGAATTATACGGGGGCTTGGTTGCTGGCCAGCTATTGACGTGTCTAGGCCGTCTGTTCACATCATTTTTACAGTTCAGAGGTTTTACCCTCGGTGTAGAGGATATTTTGTTAAAGGAAAATTTAAAGCGGCCAATGAGTAAAATCGTAAAGAAAGCACGAAAATGTGGAAACGAAGTTTTAGGCCAAGCTTTCAGTTCTCCCGATAGCACTGCTGATCAACTAAAAGCCCAATACCAAGCAATGCACTTGAATCCAGATGATTCTTACATGAAAGAAATTGATTTGGCCTATAAAGGTAGTGTCGACAAATTTCAAAATGAGCTCACTTCTATTTGTTTTCCGAATGGATTGATTAAAAAATTTCCATACAACAATCTTCAGCTTATGATTCAATCAGGTTCAAAAGGTTCTAGTGTAAATAGTATGCAAATGTCGTGTCTTTTGGGTCAACAAGAACTTGAAGGAAGAAGACCAAGGCTAATGGCTAATGGAAATACACTACCGTCGTTTCTTCCATATGATCCTTCACCAATTAGTGGAGGCTTTATTTGCAACAGTTTCATGAGTGGTCTTACGCCACAGGAATATTTTTTTCACTGCATGGCAGGTAGAGAGGTAAGATATTTCAAATTATCATATTTAATACTTAAATTGCATTCACTTCTGTTTATATTTTTGAAAAGAAAATAATTTTATAAAATTGAACCAATTTTTAACGTATCCAAAAAAAAGTGAAAAATTACTCAATTAATTTACCTAAAATATTTTAATTAATGTCTGATACTGATGTTAATTTTGGTAAAACTTATTAATTAAAAATTTATTTAGAGGTAATACAATACTGTAATGCTTTTCTAGTAGGTTTTATCTAAATCGTTTCTAAATTTAAGCATTTAGGGTCTTCCTTGACTTAGCATTTTCTTCAGATAATTCATTTTTGTCGAATTTGACACAAAAGGAAAAAAATTCAAATATTTAAAAAAAAAAATTTTAAAACTTATTTTTTTTTTAAAAATAGTTCCGTGAGTAAAATTTATTTTTATTATTTAATTTATTTGTTTAATCTCTATCGAGCTAATGCTTTTTCAGGTTAATGATTGCAGCATTATTGTCATTATTCAATTATCTGCAAATATATTGAAAAATTCTTAAATAATAATTTGAGTTTCATTTTATTTTTCAAAGATTTTACGTGACTTCAAACCTACTAATTAATCATACAATATGTGTTCATAGGATACATTTTGCATTTTCAAAACTAATTTGCCCAAAATATTTAAAAATTTTGTCAATTTCAATTGTATATTTAGTTTTAATTATTGTATATTTGAAAACAAACTAAATTTGATGATTGTTAAGTCAACATGTATTACATTTCGTTTATTCTTATGAACCTTTTTTCAAATATTTTAAACTAAAAATTTAAATTTTAAATAATTGAAATAAATAAACAAAAAAATTAATTTATCTTTTATAAGGTTTTTTATATATTTTATCCCCTTAAAAATTTTTATTGATGGGAGCGATTCATTTTGAATAAATATTAATTTTTTTATCTAAAAGGGATTAGTTGATACTGCTGTAAAAACAAGTCGCAGTGGTTATCTACAAAGATGCTTAATTAAGCACTTAGAAGGGATTGTGGTGAATTATGATTTGACTGTTCGAGACAGTGACAGTTGTGTGATTCAATTTCAATATGGTGAAGACAGTTTGGCCGTAGATAAAACCCCATTTTTGAATGACAAGCAGTTTGCATTCCTGATTGATAATTCTCCCATTATGACATCGAACAAAAGTGAGCTTGACCAAATCCGCAAAATTTGTCAGCATGAAGAAATATTCGAAAAAATAGAAAAAATTAAAGAGTGGAGAAAATATGAAAAAGAGATTAATGACAGCATTGATGGAGACCGAATGCGATGGGGTCCATTTTTGAACTATTCTAAATTAAGATCAACTGAGAGTGAAATAAAGAATAAGCCGTTCGAAGATCGAGTCAAATTTTTAGTGGATGAATGGATATCAATGAAAAAAGAAGATAAAAAAGTTTACAAAAAAGGAAAATTTAAGAGTCGTCTGCCAATTACGGTATTCCACAAGCCAGACCGCTATTTGGGAGCTATTAGCGAAAAGCTTCAACAATGTATTGACAACTATATTGTAAGAAATCAATCAAAATTTACCGACGACTCCAAATATTGCTCATTAACTTCTCTCTCATACAATTTGGATAAGCAAAAATTTAGAGACTTAATCTATCTGAAGTCAATTAAATCCTGTATCAGTCCTGGAGACTCTGTTGGAATTTTGGCTGCACAATCAATCGGTGAACCGTCAACTCAAATGACTCTTAATACTTTCCATTTTGCTGGACGTGGAGATATGAATGTAACACTAGGTATTCCGCGTTTGAGAGAAATCCTAATGGTTGCAAGCACTAACATCAAAACTCCATCTATGTCCATACCGGTATTTGACCATGAATTAGACCAAGCTGAATCTTTAAAATCTCACTTTTCTCGAGTTCTTCTTTGGGAAACTTTGCATAAAATTGAAATTGAGCAAAAATTAGATCTAGATTTGGATATGACCAAGAAAAAAGTATGGCTCACCAAAGTTAAATTTGAATTTCTTCCTCAAGAGGATCTAAGATACAAAATACACACACCTATTAAATTATATGAGCTAATGACTTACATAGAACTCAAGTTTATAAAAAATTTGTGTATCTCTATAAATAAAAAATACAATCAAATTTCGTCTTCGAGTCTATTGCATTCTAGCAAGGTTAGAGATAAATCGATAAAAAATTTTAAGAACATACACGACCGAGATGATGATAATGGGGATGATGAAGAAAGTGATGAAATAAATCATGATGTTGTTGATTCAGGTGATTCAATTGGCGAAAAGTTAATGAGCAAAATAAATGATGAACTCGAGTATGAAGGCGAAGAGCAAGAAAAAGAAGAACTAGATGAAGAAAAAAATTCTGAAGATGAAAATGAGAATGTCGAAGAAAAAAGAGAAATTGACGACGAAGAAAAACCCGAAGATGAATCAATTATAATTGATAAAAAGCCTAAAAAAACAAGAAAAATAGACAATTTTAGAATAAAAAAAATTCTCGAAACAAGCGATCTTATCTATGATTATAAATATGACCATGAAAATATGCAATGGTGTGAAGTAACGTTCAAACTAGATGCCTTAAGCCCGAGACTCGATTTATATTCAGTAATTCAAAAAGAAGCCAAACAAAGCTATATTGCCAAAGTAAATGGAATTAAGCGATGTTTTTTGAACAAATCAACTTTACCAGAAGACAATGGCTGCTATAGGCTAATAACAGAAGGAATAAATGTCGGTGAAGTTATTAAAAACGAACATATACTTGATGTGTCAAAATTTTATATGAATGATATTCACCTAATGGCTAATACATTTGGCATTGAAGCAGCGGTTAAAGTTATCATAAATGTAAGATTAATGGTTTTATTTTAATTATTTAGTTATCTGCTAAAATCTAAGTCTTTAAGCAATAATTTTGTTCAACTTAGAACTGAAGAAATAATTTTTTATACAGTGATACAATTAAATTTGTAACATTTTAAGATAAGAATGAGGCTGAGGTGGATGTTCAAATTTATTATTTGATCTCAAAATCATCTGCTTAGCAGAAAAGTCATGAAAATAAATTTTATTCAAAATTTCAGAAAAATATTTGTGAAAAAGATATAGAGGTTCGCTTTTAACTAAAAAGTTACGCCGTTTTTAGTTTTTTTCAAAAATTTACGTAAAATAAATTTAATATACTTAAAATAACACAGATAAATATTTATTAATTTAGCATATTTTATTAAAAATATTGTTAAAACAAAAACATCAAAATAATTAAAGAGCTCTTAAGAATTTTTGGTTCTTTAGTTGTTGAAAAATTTTGAAAAATGTTTTTTTTATTGTTTAAAATGAATATAAAAAATCATAAAATAAGTTTAAACAGGTCACAAATTTAACATTTTATGATTAAATTCATTTAAAAAACGCTTCAATTTTTTGGAAACTTTTTAGGTTTGCAACAATCTAGGTTAAAATATTTAAAATTTAGCCAATTTTACGAAAAATATGATTTTTACAAAGAATACTGGATAAAAGTGCAACATAATCTAAAATAAAATTTTTACTTTCTTTTTTTTTAGGAAATTAAATCAAATATCAATTAAAATCTTTGTTTTATTTTTTGTCCTTTTTTTGCTTAAGAGTGAAATTTTAACTAAAAATGTGCAACAAATTTTGTTGCATTTTTTTGCAGTATCGTTTTAGAAAATAGAATTTTTGTTTTGTCTGAATTAGAATTTCAAAGCAGCCAAAAATTCTCTTTTTTAGATAAATAAAAATTTGCTATAACAAATTAAAAAAAAATATAAATTAAAAAAAATACTGCATCAAAATGCACCATTCATTGATGCACTTTTTTTACATAGAACATTTTTTCTTATCTAAAAAACAACCAAAAATAAAATATCAATAGGATTTAAAACGATTATTGACATGCTTTTCTTAAATAAAATATTTTTGATAAATCATGATTTAATTAATAAAAATCAGAGTTGCTGTAAAGTCATAAGTCTCAAGCCAAGTCCAAGTCCGGACTTAAACTGTTTGTTTTTCAAAAGACCAATAATGTTTATAAAAACTCTAATGTAATGCTAAGATTATTTTTCAAAATTTAATTTGAAAGCGGTTTTTAAAAGTTAAAAAAAATAGCCATTATTTGTTTAAAGAATTAATTTAACTATTAGAAACAAAATTTAGATTATTAGAAATTGTTAAATTCTAGTTTTTCAATAATTCTTTTTTGAAATTTTTGCTAAATATATTTCAATAATTAAATTATTTCAAAAGGAAATAAAACAAGTATTTGGTGCATATGGAATCAATGTGGATTACCGACATTTATCTCTAATTGCTGATTATATGACTTTCGAAGGTTTTTACAAACCGTTTAATCGTATTGGAATGAAAACTAACTCATCGCCATTGCAAAAAATGACTTTTGAAACATGTCTACAATTTTTTAAGGATGCCTATTTATTTGGTAAATAGATAAAATTAGAAAATTTCATTTAATTTATTTTGATTTCAAAGGGCAACCCGAAGATTTAAAATCTCCATCGGCATGTCTTGTGACCGGTCGAATGGTTTCATCAGGAACAGGAAAATTTGATTTATTAACAAAAATTGTTTAAATAAAATATTCGATTTAATTTCGACTTTAAATTTAATCACATATTTAATTCCCTCATTAAAAATTTTTTCAAAAAAGTATTTAATTCTTTAAAAGAGAAATAGAATGAATATTTCAGGGCAATAAAAAAAGGCTCTCTGTAGTGTTTACACATTTTTATTTGTTTAAATTAGTATGTGTTCATTTAAGGTTATAAATTTTTTGAAATAAAAATTTTTCAACAAAAAATTTTGATTAAAATTTTCTACAATCCTTAGTTCTAAAAAAAGAAATTAAAAATAAAAAAAAAAATTTAAGAATTTATTTTGAATTTAAAAAATGATTAAATACAGATTAGTTTATTTTGATGCTAGAGGCCATGCTGAGCTAATACGTTTTATTTTTGCATATGTTGGTCAGGAATACGAAGATTTTCGAATAAAGGAAACAGAATGGCCTTCATTTAAGAATAGGACTTTATTCGGTAAACTACCGGTACTTGAAATAAGTGATGACATTCAATCAATTCAACTAGCTCAGTCACTATCAATCGTTCGATATTTGTCTTCAATTTTCTGCATAGCAGGCAATAGCGATTTGGATAAAGCAAGAGCTGATATGATTACTGAGCAACTAAGTGACATTTTAGAAATATTTTATGACATCAAGTCTGAAAAAAATCTTCAACTACGAGCCGAAAAAGAGTCTTATTTCTACAAAGAAACATTACCATTTTATTCAAGTATGCTCGAGAGACTGTTTGAAATTCAGAAAACCAATTTTGTGGCTGCAAACACTTTAACCTATGCCGATTTAGCTTTTGTAGTTTTTTGGGATTCTTTTGGAGAAAAGAAAAAACATTTTTTTGAAGTGTGTGTTATCTGCAAGGCATACTATGATCATGTAAATAATTTACCAGAAATTACTGAATGGAAGAAAAAACGACCAATATCAAATATCTAAAAAAATAAACAATTAAACAAAAATTTTTTCTTTTTTATACTAAATCAAACCAAAAGTCTAAGTTAAAATTGCCTTTATTCTGCTTGTTATTAAATTCAAAATACTAAATTCTTTAAATATATTTAATGCTAGATGAAAAACTAGCATTTTTTAACTTTTAAAAATGAATATGTTAAAAAATATTTTTAAAAAAAAATGTCTAAAAAACTTGATCAATATATCGCTCAGACATAAACGAACAATATTTCTAAATAATTGCTTCAAAAATGATTTGGAAATTCCTCTAAATGAAAATTTATTCTGGGATAATTTACAGCATTCATTAGATGAATCAAATGAGTTAAAACAAAATTTGACCAAAGCAGAAAAAAATGTGTTTGTTTTACAACTCAAAATGCAGTATAAAAGTAAATCGCGACAAAGTACTACACCAGAATTGCAGCTAGCCGAATCAATCTCTCTGGTGCAAACTTTGGACAATTGGAAAGTAATAGGTTCTCACATAGTTAGCACTAAACGAAGTTATTCTCGAGAAATATTCGGATCAGGAAATCAAGATTTGTTATCCAAAAAAATTGCATCCTCAGGAGCTAACACCTTATTTGTTGTTATAGACAGGTTGACTAACTTGCAAGTTAATGGCTTGAGGATGAATTTGCTTGGAAATAACCCTAATGTTGCCATTTATGACAGATACAAAGTTGTACTTGAAATCTTCAAGAGAAATGCCAAATCAAGCATAGCTAAATTGCAGATAGCTCTGGCAGAGATTCCCTATCTAAGACATAAATTTGAAAATAATGAACTATTCAAAAATGTCGAGAAACGAATTAGGAAAGAACTCGAGCTAAAATTGCGCACTAGAAATTTAATTAACTCTCAAAGACGCGAAAAACACATACCATTAGTGAGTGTTTTTGGTTATACTAATGTTGGTAAAACAACATTTATCAAATCAATCACAAACGATGAAAAATTAAAGCCCAAGAATCAATTATTCGCAACTCTGGACATAACATATCACGGTGCCAAATTATACAATTCAAATCAAGACATAATTTTTGCAGACACGATAGGATTCATTAATGATATACCACACAATCTTATTGAAGCGTTTAAAACAAGTCTTTCAGATGCATTGAACTCCGATTTGTATATTCATCTAGTCGATCTGAGTCATCCAGATCGTGAAGCACAAGAAAAAAGTGTAAATGAAATCCTTTTCGATTTGGCACCTCAAGAAAAATTAAAAGACATGCTAGTTGTTTATAATAAGAGTGATAAGTGTAAAAAAATAGATGTAGAACCGGATGAAAATAAATTGGTTATTTCATGTAAAAAGGGCTATGGTTTAGCCGAGTTAAGAGACTTAATAGAGAGGAATATTCTCAAAAAATTGGGCTACCTCGAGATTAGTTTGATAGTGGCCCAAGGGTCTGAGGAATTTTTTTATTTAAATAAAAATTGTGTTGTTAAAGAAATGAATGAGTGTGACGACTCACAATTTGTTAATATGAAAGTTTTATTCAATAAACCGAATGCCCTAAAATTTGTTAAACTCTACCCAAATATTAAAATTTCAAAATAAAATTTTAACTTTTATTATTATTTAATTTAATTAGACAAAAAAAGAATGAAAGAAATTGTTAATAATTGTATCAAGTCTATTAATAGAGCAAAAAAGCTACAAAATTTTAACATTTTTATCAACGATACGTTTGATTTAGCAAAAAAACAAGCATTAGAAAGTCAAACACGATGGAAACAAAGTAATTTTTTTTAATTTTAATCAAATTTGGCTATTGTAAGAGGAAACTGAAGAGATTATAAATAATTATTATGATGAATTCTTTCAAAAATATGGCAAATATTGATATCCTTTAACATTTATTTTAGGCGAAACCTTTACCAAGAATAATAAAAATCATCTAGTTTCTGTAGCATTTCCCTATTCCCGTATTTTTACCTTTAGATTAAAATAGAGCTTTTTCATTCACATGACTAAGGTACATAGAATAAATAGAATTTTTTAAAATAAATCAATTAATATTTTAATTGCTAATCTGAAAAACAAAAAATTTAAAAAGTGCAGTTAATGTATTTCAATTTTATATTAATAAAGCCGTAAAAACTATGAAATGATTTGATAACTTTTACATTATATTTTACTATATTTATTTGACTTTTTTTAGCTAAACCAAAGCCCTTTTTCGAATTTTTTTACATTAAAGTTGTATTAAGAAATGTAAAGTAGTAAAAAAAAACTTGCCAATTGATCTAAAATTAATGAATTCATTTTTGTACAAGTTAAAGTAAAATGCTTTAAAAAATAAAATTTTTTTAAGGAAAAAATATAAATTTGTTAAGTTAAATATTTTGTCATTAACACTAGAACGCCCGAGGGGCTTTTAGACCCCTTTTTAAGAAATTGAAACTTGAATTTTATCAGATTTAAATAAAATTTTAAAAATGGATTTTATTAGCTAAAAATTTTGATTTTAATTTTTTAGAAAATGAAAAAATTTTCAAAGAAAATGTTTAATCTTTTTAATTTTATTTTAAATTTTTATGAGACATTAGCTAGGTTAGTAATGTTTTGGAAAATTTTCAGACCTAGATTAAAATTTTAACGAATATTCGGACAGAGCTAATATTTCACACATTTATTACAACATTTTTCGTCTTTTGTTTTTAAAGTAAGGTTTTGGGTCCTTGCATGCAAGTGGCGTACTAGACCCGGAGACACACCTGGTACCTTTTGAGTAGAGTATTCAGGATCTTAGATTTTTTGATTAAAAGATACGATTTTACTAAGTATTAATATTCTAATTTTTTAAGATTTTGGCTATCTAAAACGATTTAGATCATAATTTTTCGATAATTCGTTCAATAGTTATCGTCAAAAAGTCGCAAAAAATTCACTATTTTTTGGTATGTTCAAAAAGTGGCAAAAATCGAGTTTTAATTGATAGCTAATGATAAGGATATTTGCTTTCACCAAAAACTGCACGAATGTATATCTATAAAAGATTTAAACGTTTTATTTAATAAGATTTATTGATTAAAATCAATAAATATAATTGTTCAATAATTAATATAAAAAGGTGTGAAGTTAAAATTGTCTGTTATATCGTAGATTGTTACAAAATATAAGTTATTAAATAATTTTGAAATTAAATAAAACTTGGCTATGTTTTGCTACACATGAACATTTATCTCCGAGTCTAATTTTAGTCATAAAGTTCAAAATGCAGTTAAAATATTTTATTTGATTGTAAATTTTGTATTCCATTAAATTTTATCACGCTGCAAGAGACTCATGATCCTACCAAGTTTACTTTGATTGTACTACTCTAAATTTAGATTAAAAAACTTGAAATAAAATGATAAATTTAATGTTTTGGAGTGAATTTAGATTTAGTTACTAGAAAAACAGTGTCAGATTTTTTTTGAATAATTATTCCTTTCATGATTGATTTTTTAGCCAAGATTTTCACACATTAGTTTTTCAAATAGTAAGTTAGAGGCTAATATAAGCTTGAATCTAATGGGAATGCCAATATTCCGTCAAGTTTGGTTACTGTACTCATTTATTGGCTTTAGTTTAGTTTATTTAACACTTGAGATCCCTAATTATTTTTGTATAATATTTTCCCTATTTTCATTGTTCTGTTTTTGGTAAATTGAATGCTGTGATTATTTCTTAAAATTTTATTCTGAATGGAGTCAAAATTAATTTGAAATTATAGAACTTAAAGAATCATATATTTTGCAAATCATAATTTTGTTTTAAAGTTTTTGATGTGAAAAATACGCTAATTTATTTATCATATTTTGATCTTATCTCTCTTTTATATTGAAAATAATGCTAAATTTTTTACAAAAACAAAAGACAAAAAATTTAGCAAAATATTTACATTTAAAAATCAATATAGCTAGTTTTTAGGGTCTATTGGTCTCCCAAAATTAAAAAACTGTAATACAAAAAATTCTTTTTAGGCACAAAGTTTACTTTTAGATTAAATTTTTTTGAGCAAAATTTAATTGCGAATTTTTTTAAAAAGTTTTTTAAAAGAGTAAAAGTGGCTCAATTTTTTTAAGTTGTTCATAAAATTTCAAACTCCAAAATTTTTTTTTAGATACTCCAATAAGTAAATTAGATGGTCTTACTTTTACAGTAAAAGATAATCTAAACACTCAATCCATTCGAACAACTTGTGGATCAAAAATGCTAGAAAACTATATTTCACCCTATAATGCAACTGTTGTGGAAAAACTGTTAAAATCAGGCTCATTATTGATGGGTAAAACTAATTTAGATGAATTTGGAATGGGATCTGTTAGCTGTAGCTATTTTGGAACAGTAAAAAATCCATATAATATTCTAAAAGATAATTTTAACCAAAAATCGGATGATTTTTACATTTCTGGTGGCAGTTCAGGTGGATCAGCAGCGAGTGTTGCATCTGGCATTGTCGACTTGTGAGTTTAATTTTGTCTTAAGCAATTAATTTTAATTAAAAATTTAGTTCTATAGGCTCAGATACAGGAGGGTCAGTTCGAGATCCAGCATCAATTTGTGGATGTATTGGCTTTAAACCCACGTATGGCATGATTTCACGTTTTGGTCTAGTTCCTCTTAATAACTATTTTGACACCATTGGAATAATGTCACGTAATATTGATGTCTTGGTAGACGTATTTAATGTTATTGCGGGTCCTGATCAAAAAGATGCGACAAGTATAAAGTCAAACTTTAATCCTGTCAAATTAGATGATAATTTTAACATTAATGAAATAAAAATCGGAATCCCTAAAGTAAATTTCAGGTAATTTTTTTCTGTTTATCTTTTCTTTTTTATTAGGAATTTTTTCCAAATGGTTTATCTGAAGAAAGCTTAAAAGCTTGGAAACATTCTGTAGGAATTTTTGAGAAATACAGTAAAGCTAAAGTAGTCTCGGTCTCAATTCCGAATGTCATTTATTCAATGAGTGTTTACAGTGTTTTGACGAGCTGTGAGGTAGCATCTAATTTTGCGCGTTTTGATGGAATTCGATATGGCTATCACTCAAAATTAAACATGAATAACGATTCACCAGGCTATTTTTTTGACACAGTAGTGAAAAAAAACCGCGACGAGTCCCTTGGTCAAGTGGTACGAAGCCGTATAGCCTCAGGAAACTATTTTCTTTTAAAAAAGTAAAAAAGAGAATATTAATTTTGGTTTCATTAGATTTTATTTTTTATTAAGTAATTACGAAAAATATTTTTTGAAATCTCATCAATTAAAGCAGTTGATAGTTAATGATTTTATGAGAGTTTTTGATGATTATCAGTGTGACATACTTGTTACTCCAAGTTGCTTTAATGACACCTTTAAGTATTCCGATTATTTAAAACAATCGCAAGTATTTGATGAAAAAGATTTTTTTACTTCATGTGCAAACATTGCCGGACTGCCAGCCATTTCTTTGCCTAGCATTTTGTCTGATAATGAACTACCGATTGGAATTCAGTTCATATCTAAATGGAAGCAAGATGATTTGATTCTTAACATAGCTAACTGGTTTATTGACATAAATCCATTTGAATTTTTAGCTGATAATAACAAGTTTTTAGATAAAATTTCTGATAAAAAATAATTTTTATGTAATAAATTTTTGCAATAAAAAATTAACTAATTGCTTTTACTGACCGATAATTTCTCTTATATTGCTTTCCGAAAATATATTTAAGTTTATCAATAAAAATTTAACTTTAGGTCGTTTATAAAATTATAAAAAAATATTTAAATCTATTATTTCGATGAATTGCAAAACTGATATTTATCTTACAAGCAATTGAAATGAAGCTTTCTATTAGCCTAAATGCATACATAAAATCTTCCTGACATATCTGATCATTTTTGAAACAAAATCTTAAATTAAATGTAAAATTGGAATTTTATTTTGATTAAAAGAATTTTTAAAGATTTTAATATGTATTTTTTTTCAACAAAGAAAACTCACGTTAAGGACTCCAAGATTAAAGCTCAAATTCAACTTATTTCTTTTCAAGTTAATTACAAAGTTACTTTTTAGTAACATTATGAATTAAATTAGCTGAAAAATACACTGAAAATGAGATAGCTATTTTATTTTACAAAAAATTATTATTTATTAAAATAAATCCTAAATTTAGCTTTTAATCCAACAAAAAAATGGGATTTTCTATTATAAAAAACAATAAAATTTTGAGTTAATTTCAAAATAAAAAAATTGGTCAAATTTAAGTTTGTTTCTAAGATCAATAGCACTTTACTATAAGGTCATTTTTCCTAAGAAATTAAAGTAATAATTTTAAAAATGTATAAAAAATTATTAATTTTATTCGATATGGTAATCGGATTTAGAAATAAATATTCATTTTTATTAGTTCTGTTGTGTATAAATTAAAAATTTATCTCTATCTAATAATAATTGATAATTTAAATATAACATTTTTACAGCCTGAGGCTGATAATTTAACATTTTCAAAAATTTCTATTGATTTTCTATTTATTTTTTTATTTTAATATTAATTTTTAATTGTCACTTTTTAGTTGCTTAGATTGTACCGATATGACAGATTCTAGATTTTATTAATGTTTGACAAAAATCTCGAGGTAAAACAAGAAAAACAACTTCATTTATTTTTTATTAAAATTTCTTGAGTTAGAATTTATTTTCAACAAATTTTAAAAATCAATATTAATTAATAATGATTAAAAGAAATGATTAAATGATTAGTTTGATAAGCAACAAAGAAAATTTAACAAAAATAATTATAAAAAAATTCAACAAAAAAAAATCTTTTTCACTTTTTCTTTTAAAAACAAAAAACTCAATGGCATAATGAAACGTCTGATTTGATTAAATTTCCCAAGTAATTTTAATAAAAAAAAAAAGCTTCGTTGAAAAAAAAAAAAATATTTATTTTTTTCTATTTTTATTTTTTTTAAGTAGTGGTTTAAAGAATTTTTTTGATTAATTGATTATCAAGAAAAAGTTAGCACCACCAAACTGATGTTTTCTATTTTCCCAAAGATGGAAAGTCCTTTTCGTCCTCAATTTTTGGCACTATAGTTCTTGATTGATTGTTACCGCCACGTCCTGGTTGACGACCTCCTCGTTGACCACGCGCAGGCGGTCCACGTTTCTCGGGCGATTGTTCAACAGACGGAACATCCTCTTTTCTCTGACCTCGGAAGCCACCACGTCCACCTCTTTGTCCTCCGCGAGAAGCAGGCTCATTGAATCTTATTTGAATCGAATTCAACAATTGTCTTCGTTTCTCCTCTTCTTCATCGATTTCTTCTTCTTCATCTTCTTCTTCTTCATCATCTTCTTCTTCTTCGACTTTCTTCTTCAACACATAAGCCTTGCCCCATTTGGACATGTCTTCACCTTCGCCTGGTTTGCGAATGTTAAACTCATCTTTTCTTTGCAACTCTTGTTTTCTAGCCTTGTATTCAGCCAAAGTCATAACTGGCTCTTCTTTTTCTTCTTCCTTTTTTTCTTCGTTCTCATCGACTTGGGCAGCCCAGCTGGTAGACTCCTCAGCTTTAGTCTCCTCAAAAGCTTGTTCAGCTTCCCTTCAAAAAAATCAATCTATAAAGAAAAATATCCAAAAAACTTGACTACTTTTCATACTCATTTCCAGCTAGTTCGTCTTCTGGAGTACCCCAGTTGGCTTTTCCGGCACCTTCTCTCTTATCAATCGATTTAACTCCACTTCAACGTCAATAATAAAATATCTATAAATATTTTTTTATAATTTTTATTTAATTAATACGTTCTATCGGATCCTGAATGACGGTCGAAATCTCTTGAGTTTGTATCATTTACACGACGTGATCTGAAGCCTCCTCGTCCACTGGCATAAGGTGTACGTCTACTCACTTTACCCTCTTCTTCGACAGCCTGTTGAGCTTCACCTTCTGGACCAGCGACAGGCGGTTGTCTTGGAAATCGTCTGGGTGGACGATCACCTTCGGGTCTTGGTAGTCGCTCGCCCGGAGGTCTTAGGCCGCGTCTTTCTGGTCTTGGCCCACCTTCACCTTCTTGTCTTGGCGGACGCTGAGCGCGTCTCTCGCCTTGTGGGCGGTTTGAGGTATTTTCTTTGTCTTCACGGGGTGCTTGCGTAGCCGAGCCAGCTTTTTGAGCGCCTTTTTGCTGTCCTCTTGCGGCTTGCTTATTTTCAGTCTGTTGTTGGAGAGGTTTTTTATTGTCCTTGGCGGAAGTTTTGCCTTTAGCTTCGGTTTTGGCACCAGCTTTAGTGGCAGTTTTTGTCTTTGGCGCTTCTTCTTTTTTTGTTACTTGGGCTAATAACTCGGACGGGTCCTCGACTTCATTTTCCTCAAAGAACATATATTTGTTCGCTGTTTGACAGCCGTATTCGAATTCCATGGCCATTTTGCTCTAACTTTTTTCTTGTTTATCTTAAATTTCGTAATTGAAATTCTTTAAAACTCTGCAAATAAAAATAAATTTAGAAAAATGAATTAATAATAAAATAGTAAGCTATTTTTTTAAAATATTCAACTGCTAGGGTTAGTCAAATGTAGGCTAAATTTAGACAGATTAAATTTAGATAAATTTCGCCATAGAAATTTTAATTAGTTAATAAATTAATTAATGGCCGATTAAAAGGGATATGATTTTCGAGATTTTGAAATAATAATGGGACTCAACGAATTCATTTGAGTCCAGTACTTGCATTGGTAACCATACACAGCTAAAAAGCGTGTTTACAAATTTCTATTGAGCGAGTGAGAGAGAGAGAGAGAGAGAGGAAAATTTTGCGCGTACCAAGCAATAAAGAATTATGAACGAAAAATAATTTAAAAATAAAATAAAAAAATAAAAGAATATAAGCAAACAAGAAGCATGCAACTAATTTTTTATTTTAATTTTATTATTTTGGTTAATTTCGGCTATGCATCTTGAAATATTTTCCAAAAAAAAAAACGAGAGAAAAAGAGCTATATTTTTTGCTTTAAATATATTGTTCTATAAATTCATTCTTAAAAATTAACTCGGTATAGTATGAAAAATGCGTGCAAACTAAATAATTTCAATAAAACATAATTTACAATTGATTTAGCTAAATGGCTGCTCGGCTCATAGAAAACTCAACAAATTAAGAGTTTTTTAATTATTAGATTTAAATTTTAATATTTTAGATTAGGAAAAAAATTTGCCATAAAGTCAAATGACTTTATAAATTTTCAATTGTTTGCCAAAAAAATGATATTTAAGTAAAAAACAAAATATTAAAAAAAAACCCTATTGTAATATAACTTGATAAGTTGTCTTAGTTTATTGCGAACAACAAGTAAATAAAATTATTTTTAAATCATAATTAATAAATAAAATAGATATAAAACTAAGAAGTTTATTTTTGATTGAAGAAACATAAACTAATAAGAAATTTTAAAACTAAATTTATTTAAATATATTCTCAACAATTATGCATTTACTCTTGAATCTTGCTAAAATATTTTAGTTTTTCGGTAGGATTTGGAATTATGGTTCGATCACCCTTCTTCCAATTAGCAGGGCAAACTTCACCATGAAGCTAAAGAAAATAAACAGTTTTATAGGTTTAATGAAAGGAATTAATTCTGCCTACATCAGCATATTGAAAAGCTTGAACAAGTCTGAGGGTTTCTTCAACTGATCGACCAACTGGCAGATCGTTCATTGTGATTTGTCTGACAATGCCTTTTCCATCTATTATGAACAAGCCTCTCAGAGAATGCCCCAAGTGTTCCAAGTAGACGCCATAATCTTTAGATATCTGGTGCGTTAGATCGGACAAAAGAGGAATGTTGACTGAGCCTAAGCCTCCTTTCTTTCGCTCTAGTTGAGTCCATGCCAAGTGAGTGAACTGACTGTCGGTGCTTATAGCTACGATTTCTGTGTTAAGCTCACGAAATTCTGCAATACGGTCACTGAATGCAATGATTTCTGTCGGACATACAAATGTAAAGTCAAGAGGATAAAAAAGTAAAATAAGATATTTTCCGACGTAATCTGTGAGCTTTAGATCCACAAATTCTGAATTTACAACAGCACTAGCGCTAAAATAAGGCGCAGGTTTTAAAACTTGAATTTTATAATTTATAAATTAACATTTTAAAAATAAAAATTTATTTTTTTAATTATCACTTTTAACTTTGCTCGAATAAATTTCGTTCGTATAGACTGGTGGATTTTCGAAAAATTTAGCAGCTTCATCTGTTGCTTCCTTAGTAACGGCAGATTTGTCAATTGGCTGTTTACATGTTGGATTTTCACCTTGGTCAGCCGAATATGAGCTAATTAAGGTCAATAAAATTAATGTCGAAATTGTTTTCATTTTAAATTAAAGATAGCTGTATACCATTCAGTATTTTTTTTTTATTATTTATAAAAAAAAATTTACTACGTGGTTATAAGAATTGAAGACAAAATATTTTGTTTTGTGTACCAAAAAAAAATAAATTATTCGAAATAAAATAAAATTTACTTTGCAATCGTTCATTTCCAGGCAATTTTGTCAATAAATTTCCTTATCGATTGCATTTTACCAATAATAAAAAAAATTCAAATATTGCTTAAGGATTTAATTAAATTTTACGCCATTATTGTTCAATTAATTTAGAATAATAAAATTTTTATTTTTGATGAATTATTTTTTTTCAATTTTTATATGAATTAACATTTATGTAGTCAATTTAAATATTTTGATTTCAATTTAGATTAGAATGATATAAGACTGATTTAATTATATGTCCTTTTCTAAAATGAATTTTTGTTTCTAGAATATAGTCTTTTTTTTCTCTTTTGATCGAATATTTATTCTATGCCTTGAGGAAATGTTTAATTAACCAAAAATTATTTTAATTATTAAGATATTTTTGCAAAACCAAACAGATTTTAGAGTAAATTTGATTTGCAAAATTATTCATTTAACTAACCATGATTATCATGTCGTTTAATTGTGACCAATTTTCTATTTAGGTTATTAAGATTTTTTTGCAGTTTTGTTAAAATACCGAATTTCAGATATGATTTAAATTTTTAGATGCTCAAGTGGGTTTTAAATTATTTTATTCAAAGAAAAATATTTTTTTTCCATTAATTTTGAAAATGATGCTTATTTAATTCGTCTTGAATTTATTCATTCTCTTTTTGATTGACTAAAATCTATAATTTAGCAAATCGACAATTCTATTTTAACTGTGTTCACAAAATTACTTAAACACTTAAATAAAATCCAGCTAATCGAAATTTTATTTAGCATATCAGATGAAATTGATTGAAGTCTATTCACAATAATTTTTTAAAAAATTTTGTTTTTTTTCTATATACTTAATTTCAAACTTTTATTAGTTGCTAAGGAATTTATTTATTTCTCTTAATAATAAAGCCAATTTAGACCACACTAATTAGGATGTGACTAACATGAAAGTTTTAGACCATTAATAAGATTTCTGTCTTATTTAGTGTGTGTGTGTTTGAAGCATTTGGGATTTTGTTGATTTTTTAGCCTAAACAGTAATTGTTGATGCTTTAAAAAAGGTCATATAATGTTTAATTAACATAACAAGACTAAAATGTCCCTTAGCACTTTTGAGATTTAATCTTCAGCTTGACAAAAAAAATTCAAAACATAAATTTATTTTTGAAGCAACAAACCTTTCAAGTGACAAAATTTTATTAATTATAAAAATTCTAAAATCACTTGAAAAAATGAAAGTATTCTTGAAATAATTTAACTACCTGAGGGTGAAAATTGTTTTAGAACAATATAAATAAATGGCCTTGAGATTATTGTTAATAATGTTTTCATTTTTTTTCTAAGATAATAAGTGGTGTGTGCTTAATAGAGATTTAAATGTTCTTATTAATCAATAATGAATTTGAAATTATCATTCTTAAATTTTGTCACATGAATGATTGATCGAGCAAATCAAGATTTTTGCTACTTAAATAAAAGGATTTCTTTGAGCTAATTTAAGAAACATTTTTTTTTAGAAAAAAGTAAAATACTTTAAATAGTTTTACTCTTGAAATTTCTAATAAAGCCTGTTAAGTCTCGATTGTTTAGTGCCAATTTTATAAGCATTTAATTCAAAACTAATATCGGAAGACTAGCTCAATGCTTAGAGCAAATAAACGGAAAAATGAATGAACCTATTATTAATTTACAAAAAAAAATTAGGTCTTAGTTTTTTCAAAGTTAAAATAGGGATTAATTGTTTATTGATTAAATATTTCATGATGGATTATCGCTGTAAATAAAAAAAAAACAACAAGCATGCACCTAAAGCTAGTTTAAACAATGTGTTTAGCGACAAAATTGTTCGTTGTATATAATTAAAAATACTTTGGGTCAATTATTTAATGCTGCTGTGAGCTTTACCGAGGATAAACAAATAAAAAGAAAAAAAGTAAAATAAAATTAATTTAGATGTCAAGTATTAACCAAAGAGTAAATAAAGCTAGGGCCAATTTTTCTATTAAATTAGACTCTACGCGGGGTGTTTTAACAAGCAGTTTAAATAATACATAGCAAATATTTATTCATATCATAGGGTTTATCTCATCTAAATTCAAGTTTGTTATTTTAGTAATGTTGTTTTTTACTGTTATTATTTTTGATATTTTTTTTTCTAAAGAATAACATTTCGGCTTTGATTCAGGAGTTGAATTTTTAAGAAGCCAGTCAACTATGAGTCGAATTGCTTGCTTAATAAACAATAATCGACTCGCTTAAAAATTGGTACAATTTTTAAGTGCTCTTTTTTATTTAAATTACCTAGAAAATTTATGCACAAACATTTTCGATATTTTCTTAAAATCTTATCGACTAAAAGTCTAATCTATTTTTTTTGACATTTTTATTTAGTTTTATATACTTAAGAGAATAGGATTTTATTGGTTCTACTCTGTGGAGAATGGTTCGAATTTTTGAACGCTAAAATAATTATATTTTTTTAGAAATCGGAATTTAATATTAAAATAACAGCAAATATAATTGCATCTGTAAGTGTTTACTTTTTTCTTTTGAGAATACCTTTAACTCAATCGTAAATTATAAAGATGAATCCTTTAAAGAAAAAAATAGCTTGGTTTAAATTTCATTTATTTATAACTTAAGATAATATTAAGGAAACCTAAAACCTTCTCCATAATAATTAGTAATGTTTATTTTACCATTACGAGAATTTTATTTTTCTATTCTCAAATTTGAGTTAAAAGAAATACAAAAAATTTTGAATAAATAAATTTTTTAACTTGTGACTCAACTGAATTTTTTCTATTTTAATAATTTACTATGATCAAAATTTAATTTTATTTTACTATTCATATAAATAATTAGATTAATTAATCTATTGATATTAAAGAGTTAATTTAGAATTTTGAAATTTATTTGAAGTATTTGTCTAGGAAAATATTTTTGAACAAATATTGGCATTTTTTTCCTAAATCATCTATTTCTATTAAGAAAATTATGCATAACAACATTCTATTAAATTTTTCTATTTGATTAGTTTCAAATTTTAATGTTTGATTATTATTTGTTTAGAATCCTAAATAGTTTGGTATGAAAATAATAAAATTTAAATTTAAGATATGTATGTAGCTTTCGATTTCGTTTGAAAATTCCATCAAGTGCATTTAAGTCACAAATAAATTTCAATTTTCTTCGACAGAATCAAATTTTAAATTAGTTCAGTGAGAAAAAAATATCTAGTTGTTGATTAAAATTAAATCGTCAAACAACTCTAAATAAAAATTTACATTTTAGTCCTAAAATAAATTAATTGAAAGAAAAGACGAAATAAAATACGTAAATTATTAAATAAGAATAAATTTTTTAAGTCATCTGAACCATTATAATTTTATTAAAATTATACCAGATTAATTTCTAATCTAATTTAATTATTTATGAGTTTAAATAAAAATCAAAAATCTGTTTACACAATTTGGCAAAGAAAACTTTTATTGACTAGCTTAGTTTGTTTATTTAGAAAGGATAAAATTCGAAAATGATAAATAAGTTGTTCTAATGTTTCTCGTAAATTGTAATTAAAAACTTGAATAAATTTCTACTTTTATACTTAAAATCATTCATTTAGTTTGTTATTTAATTATGGTACTCTCAATATGCTTATTGGTTCACAATTGGCATATTTTATTTGAAATTTTCATATTTTAAAGCTAAGAGGGAATTTTTCAGTTAATTATTTGGCATCATTTATTGTTTAAATTTAGAGTTATTTTCAGTTTATAGACAAGTATGAATTTTTAATTATTCTTCTTAAAAAAACTCCATACGAAAATATTTGGCAAAAATATTAGCTAAGTTGATTTATTTGCTTGATTAAACATACTAGAATAAAGAAATAACTTTCAAATCATTAATTTTTAACATAAACCCTAAGTTTTTTTTTTAATTTGCTTTAATGAGCCTAATTAGAGAGTTTTAGTTAATTGTCAATTTTTTAGTTCAAGTGAAAAGGATTTAAATCTGTGTAGATTTGTTTTAATTATTTGGTTAATTGTTTATTAGTAGAACCTAGTGATAGGTTTAAAGTTAGATGTGCTATTTCCAGATACCATTTATTTAGTTGATCTCAATCTTTAATTTTGATGCATATTTTGATTTAAACTTACATAATAATCAACTAAATTGACTTTGTTATTTTTAATTTATATATCAAAAATAATACTTATATTTAATGTTAAATTTAAGTTTATTTGTTTAGAGGTCTGTGAAATAGGAGAATAATTTAGTTAAAAAACTAAAATAAAATGAATTAACTTTTCAAATAGAACGAGAATTTATTCAATTATATTTAATCCTTTATTGTTATTTAATTAAAATAAAGCTAGAAAAAATAATGTTTTTGTAAAGGTATTAGATTTTTTTTAGTAAGTATTTCAAATAAATGCCATATAGCTGATAAAGAAAAAAAATGATATATGCAAAATTTAGGTATTCATAATTAAGGTAAAATCTAATTAAGACTTAAAGAGTTAAGACCACATTTGAAATCTTCTGCCTTGTTTGCTAAGCTTTTTACACGACTCGTTTCTTTAAACAAATAGAGCAATTTCTAAAATTAAATTTAAACTTTACTCAGTAGATTATTTTATTTAGCTAAGATTAAGAATCTTTGAATGGTCTTAATTGAGCTTTAAAATGCTAAATAGACATTTAAATGCGCATTGTTTATATTTTTTTCACAGCATATTCATTTTCATGAACTTTGATGAAGACAAGAGTTTCTCTTACACATATTGTACTTGATTACTAAATTAGAAAAAAAATCTAATTTAAGTGCCGCAAATTAATTAAGAAAATAATTTAAAGGGAAAATCTAATCAATTTTGAAATTTAACGAGAAAAGAAAATTGAAAATAAAAATTTTTGATCCTAAAAAAATATTAAGATAATATAATGAAGCGATGGGTCTAAACCAAAATACTGTTCACGGATTAATATGTTAGCACACATTTGAGTTTATTTTGATAGCCAGGTCGATTAGATTAAGTGTTTTACACTAAACTTTAGAATAGTACACAAATAAAACAACAAGACAAAAAAAATGTCTGATCAGTAAGAGCATTGAGAGGCCGATATCGATTTTTAGGTTAAGAGGAGGCAAATCATAAGATATTTGACAGCTAATAAGGACTAAAAATTTGTATCAAATGAGGTGGAGAGTTCGTGTGCTAATGAGCCAATAAAATTGAAGAGGGGTGGAACATAATTGAATAGGTTGTTGTTCAAATTTGCCATACATATTTGCATACAATGTTCGATGTTAACTAAAACCAAAATTCTATTAACATCTAATCGAAAGCTCTCTAATACACGAATAGAACGCACTAGATTTAATTAGAATTTAGTGGTGTGTGTACACAAGTAATTAGTCATAAGCAAATTTTCTCGATTAGGCTCAAGCAGAAACTTTTCTTTTCACAACCTCAGAGAACATTTCAAATGACTATATTATAATAAATCGAGATTATATGTTAACTTTATTGCATTATGCCACTAGGAGGAGAGTTCGCTAATTAAAGCAGCGCATTAATATTTGCTTCTTATTTACAAATGGCGATTATTTGCCTTTCTCTTCAAACTTACCTCAGCCCAGAACCTTTTTTTTTTTTTTTTTAATATTTTTTAATTACTTATCTATTTTTAGCATAATGAAAATTTTGAATTGTTGAATATTTGTTATTAAGTCGTCGTTTAATTTAAAGTAAAAAATTTTTGATCAAATAAACAGAATGTATTCGGCACGACCGCCAGTAAGTCTTAAACAACATCTTTGTAACAGTTTGTTTTTTTCTTTTTTTTTTTATGATGAAGGGTCCCCAACAGCAGCCTCCTGCTCCACCCCAGCAGGGAAATTACAAACTAGCCTCTCAATCAAACGCCAATTCGGCACCCAATTCAAGCATAGGCAACACACTCGAAGCGTGCGAAAGAATCAAAGAAGAATACAATTTTTTACAAACTCAATTACAAACATTAAAAATGGAGCTTGAAAAGCTCGCCCAAGAAAAAACCGAAATGCAGCGACATTACGTTATGTATTACGAAATGTCTTATGGCCTTAACGTTGAAATGCACAAACAAACCGAAATTGCCAAGCGTCTAAGTGCCATTTGTGCACAACTCGTTCCCTATCTTAGCCAAGAACACCAGCAGCAGGTTTCGGCTGCGATTGAGCGAGCCAAACAAGTAACAATGTCAGACTTGAACGCAATTATTGGCCAACAAATTCATGCTCAACAATTTCCCCATGCGGCCGCCGCTGCTGCTGCCGCTGCCGCAGCTGCCGGTCCACACGGTCTTTTGCCTCAGCATCTCGCTGGTTTGGCAGGGTCAGGCGGCTTGTCCGGCATGGGTCTTAACGGTCCGAGTGGAGTTCCCGGTATGCCCGGAGTCGGACAAGGCCCCCAGCTTCCTCCACCTCCCGGCGGAATCGGCTCGGGCCTACTCGCCCTCGGCTCTGTTGCCGGAGCACTTAACCATTATCAGTATGGTCAAATGAAAGACGATAAAGAAGATCGAACAAGAGCTTCGGTTTCGCCAAGCCGTATTAGAGAAAGATCTAAATCGCCCTCTGATATTCAACAGCCTGCTCATGAACTCAAAAAGGTTAAGCGAGAGCGAGAAGAAGATCAAGACGATCAGGATAAGTCAGATTCCGAATTGGTTGTCGACGATATTCATGGAGATGGCACAAACAATGGTCAAAGTAATGGATCAAATAACCAAAATGGTTTGACTTCTAGATCGCCGCACGAAAATGGAAGCACAAACGGCGATTTTACTCAAAACAACGCCAAAAATATTAAAAAAGAAGAAAACAGTCGATCGCCCCATAGTGACAACTCGTCTCGTAGTACACCATCAGTCAAAGTAAGATATCAAATTTTTTAAATACAATCATATTTTTTTTTTTCTTTTCACTATCTATTATAAATTTTTATCTATTATGAAGTAGAAAATTATCTAAGAATAGATAAAAAAAAATATTTAAACTATTAAATATTTTTTTTTTGTAAATAAACATTTTTTAATATTAGAATGATTAAGAAAAAAAAAATTTCCTCAAGGACTTTTTAAAAAATAAAAGATTATTAAATTTTTTTTCTTTTTTTTATTTTTTGATAAAGCACGAGAAATCGAGCACTCCAGTGGCTAAATCAATAACACCGTCGTCGCAATCGAGACCGCGTCACTCACCACGACCAAACGCGGCCGGTCAAATTCCGCCCAATCCGGCGTCATTAAACAACGCGAACGCAGCTGCAGCAGCTGCTGCCGCCGCCGCTGCCTTACAAGGCTACAACCCATACAATCTTCAAATTCCGAGCAACTTGGCCAATTATGCCAATGATTTCATGAGTCAGGTATCAGCTTTGTCTGGAATGCCAGGTGGTGTGCCGGGAATGAACTACGGCAGACCGCCATTCCCCGGCGCTGCCTTCCAGGATCCAAATTCACGCATATCCATGCCTGGTATGCCAGCTGGCAAACCGACCTACTCGTTTCACGTTAGTTCGGACGGCTCAGTTCAACCAGCTGCTTTTCCGCCCGACGCTTTATCGTCACCAGGCGTGCCTCGTCAAGTCAAATTGATAAACAGTCTCGGACATGGCGAAGTTGTTTGTGCAGTCACGATCAGCAATCCGACTAGACACGTGTACACAGGCGGCAAAGGCTGTGTCAAAATATGGGACATTACGCAGACAAGCGGTTTTAGCAAAGCGCCCATACATCAACTAGATTGTCTCAACAGGGATTCATATATTCGCTCGTGCAAGCTATTGCCTGACGGTCGAACTCTGATAGTCGGTGGCGAGGCGTCCACAATCAGCATTTGGGACTTGATGGCAAGTCCGACACCGCGAATCAAAGGCGAGCTCAACTCACAAGCGCCCGCTTGCTATGCACTGGCAATTTCGCCCGATTCTAAAATTTGCTTCAGCTGTTGCTCGGATGGAAATATCGCTGTATGGGATGTACATAATCACATTTTAGTCAAGCAATTTCAAGGTCATACAGATGGCGCTAGCTGCATAGACATATCACCCGATGGAATGAGAATATTTACGGGCGGTCTAGACAATACGGTGCGCACATGGGATGTACGCGATGGCCGACAATTGAGCCAACACGACTTTTCCAGTCAGATATTCTCGCTGGGCTATTGTCCGACGGGCGATTGGCTCGCTGTCGGCATGGAGAGCAGTCATGTTGAAGTACTGCACACATCCAAATCGGACAAATACCAACTCAATTTACATGAAAGCTGTGTATTATCGCTTAAATTTGCACATTCGGGCAAATGGTTTATATCGACAGGCAAAGACAATTATTTGAACGCATGGCGAACACCATACGGCGCTAGTATATTCCAATCGAAAGAAACATCGTCTGTGCTAAGCTGTGACATATCGTGTGATGAAAAGTATATTGTAACCGGCTCGGGCGACAAAAAGGCCAGTTTATACGAAGTTGCGTTTTAAACGCGCCCGATAAGTCCTTACCATACGATCTCAATTTGTTCTATCTTTTTTTTTTAGGATTAAATAGCCTATTTTTGACATATATATTACAATTTATGTATAAATTTAGCTAAAATAAAATATTCGACTTATTGTTCTATATTTGGGCCTCATCTAACGACATTTGTGTAAATTGTTGTCCATGATCGAGCAAATTGCTATAGTCGACCTGCCATGCTCGTTCAACTCTGCAAAAACTATTTTCAACTATTCAAAGCTTAAACTAAACAGATTTTATCTATGTTCCTTTTTGTCATTTTTCTACTCACGTTCACTTATTTCGCCCTAAGTGAAATTTTATTTTATTTTAATTTTTTTTTGCTAAATAATTATTATTTACGATATTGTAAAAAAATTTTTTTTTTAAATCTTATTTCGAGAGAGTAAATATGAACTAACTAAGCTGAACAAAAATCAAAATTAAATATAAAATAAAATTATATTTTCAAATTATTTGTTTGTTTTTTCTTCTTCTTTTGTTTTCTTAATTATTATTTGTTGAATAGTCGGTGGTTTTATTGTGTCTATTATTTGTCTCTTAGACTAGTTGAAACATTTAGTCTTATTTTTTATTTTATAATTTAGTACAAAATAAAAAATAATTTTTGGCTAGTTCTATTTTATTAAAGCCTGGTTATTTTTGCCAGAGAAAATAATCACTTGATGCTATGGACTGTAGTTTGAAGACTTCTCTAACAATAATCGATCATTTATTTATTGAGGAGAATCGTGGTCTAGTTGATTCAATTAAGTTTACTGTTTCCTAAATCATATTAAATATGGAACAAAGCGTAGCCTACTTTATTTTTATAATTTATTAAATGATCTTCTAAAGATAGATTTTTATATATAATTTTGTCTATTACTTTAATAAATCTATATACTAACTCTTTCTCTAGGGTAAAAGCGCATGGAATTAAATTAATAAAGTTAACGATTACTCAATTTTAAGAGACATTTAATTTTAATTTTTCTCTTTTTTTTTCAATCTTACCTAATTTTTCTATATATATATCATACAGTCGTTCCTCCGTATAACGAGATCCCATAAAACGAGAAACCCTTTATAACGAACATTTTACCTGGAACTGATTACGAGCAATACAAAAAGATATAAAAATTATTTCGATAGAACGAATTTCTATAGAATGAAGACTTCCTTTAACGAGCTTGAAAAAAAAAAACTTTCAAACTTGTGTATTAAGAAAAAAGATTAAAAAAATAAAACAATTAATTTTCTTTTTATAATTTAATACAAATAACTGAAAATACTTGATTGTCTAATCTAATTGAAAAAAATGACAGATAAACTTGCTCAAAAAAAAAGAAAGTGTATCTCGCTCGAGACTAAAATAGAAATTATAAAAAAACATTGTGATCAAAAAATAACTACCACTACATTTTCTAAAGAATACGGCGTAAATACATCGACAATATCAACAATTGTCTCGTCGAAGGCAAAAAAATTAGAACACTACGAAAAAAACTTATGCGGCCCCGAAAAAAAACGAATTAAATTGTCAAGTTACGATGACATTGATAAATAAATGATAAATCACTGTTGTTTTGGTCCGAACAAGTTCAAAAATACAGTAATTGTACATTAAGTGGCAGTGAAATTCAACTACAAGCTCTAAATTTTGCGACAATGTTAGGCCATCGTGAATTCAAAGCTAGTAATGGATGGCTATGCAAGTTTAAAGAGAGAAATGGAATTTCGTTAAAAACCACGACAGGTGAGGCTGGATTGGTCGACCAAGCGAGCGTTCAGATTTGGATTTCAAATGTTCTTCCTGATATGATTAAAGATTATGCGATCGATGATATATTTAACGGTGACGAAACCGCCCTATTTTTTAAAACTTTGCCGAAAAAAAAAGGTGTACAAGAATATGATGGCTGACGATGTTAAATTTGCAAAAGAGCGAATTTCAATATTTTTAACTTGCAATATGTCTGACAATGAAAAATTAAAACCACTTGTAATATCTCACTCCGCGAACCCAAGATGTTCCAAGTCAATTCAAAAAGATCGACGTTTGAAAATAATTTGAATTTTGAAAAGTATGCTTATGTTTCAATCGATTCAAATTTACCAGCGAGGGCTCTTTATCAGATATCGAAATTATCAACTCAATTTCAAATGCTAAGAACAAAGATGACAGTAATTCGGAAGTCGAGGATATTACAAAACCAAAAAAATCAGATTTTAGCTCAAAGGATGCAATCGAAATAATTAATGATTTAAAAGATTTTTTTCTAAATAAAAAAGATGAATTTTTCAACGCTGTTGACTTTTTGTTTAATATTGAAAATATTGTAAAAGAAAAATGTAAAACCAAACAATCCAGAATTACAGATTTTGTAAAAAAAGCTTAATTGTCCATCCTTTTCAATGGGATTTCGATATAACGAGCACAAAAATTTTCGCCCAACTTGCTCGTTATACCGAGGAACGACTGTATTTCAATTTCTCTATGGGACTTAAACTTAAATAATAAATAAATAACAAAATTACTTGAATGAAATTCATATGTAAATTACTATTGTATATTTTAGTAAAATTACTTAAATTAACGTATAAATTAATATTAATTAATAATCAATTTTAGTTATCTAACTCTGAAAGAAGTTCTTTCTTTCAAACTATTTCAAAAAGATCTTTAATAGTAAGAAATGGCAGTGAAATTTCTAAACCTGTAAAATTAAAATGAGTCTAAGAAATCTGTTAGACACTAACATAGACCAAGTCTTGTAAACAACGGTATGTGACCAAGAAACTTTAAATTTAATATTTTTCATTTAAAATTTTTGATGATATGTATTTTCATCTAAAATTTCTACCAAAAATTGTGTAATTTTACGTAAAATTAAGTAAGAAATGGCAAGCGATATCGAAATTTTTTTCTTTTTCAAAAATAAAATTTTTTCGAAATTTTTAAATAAAAGTTTGTTTTTTAATTTTCTTAAGAAAACCTACTTTTTGACCGTAAGAAATTTTGAGAGTACCTACTAAAAGTAATATATTTTAATGTAAAGTTGTGTAAATTTATGTGGAATTACAATTCCTTACCGTCTAATATTCACCTTAGGTTACGGAAGCTTACTAAAACTGGTGTAAAATTACGTAAAATAACATAATTAGGAATTTTAAAAAAATACTAAAGAATATAAGATTTTTACTAAACTAAGTAAAATCAGCTTAATGGAAGCCCAAAAATTCTACACTCCTGCAAAAATCTTCTGTTTAACTAACGGTAAGGTGAAAGGGTTGAATTTTAATCTAAAAATAATATTAAAAGATTAAAAAAAAACTTGGTCTAATTAATAAACTTTGCAGTCTAATTGCTTTCAAAATTTAATTTTTTTGAAAATTCTGATAAATCTTTGTTTGAAAATTAAATCTTACCCCTAAATTTGATTAAAAAATTTACAATTTGCTCTTTTTTCTCAAAAAAATTCAAAAACACAATTTAATTGCATTTCTTAAATTAAATCTTTTTAAAATTAAATTTGAAGGTTTTGCTCAATTGTTATTCCTTAACCTAAAAAAAACTCACATATCAATCTTTTTAAATGTCCGATTGTTTCTCTCTCAATATCAAATATTTTGAAAAATTTTTAAAATCAAATTTTTTTTTAATAAGACTTTTAATTTAATTTATTGATCAATTGATTTTTTGTTTAAAAATCTTAATTTAAACTCATTACCAAGTAAATTAATTTAATTTTTTTATTCCTTAACAAAATTTGTTCAATTTTTCTTAAATATTTATTCTTTAAATAGTAACGAACTTAATACAGGAAAAGCTTCCAGTTGTTTCAGTTCTTAGTTCATAGGTTGCCCATGTTTCTTGTTAGAATAAAAGACAAAATTTTTCAGTAATAAACTATTTTTTTTCAAGAATGTCAAAAGCAATGCTCCTTAAATTTTTACAAAAAATATTCTATGGAAATTTAATTTAGAAATTTTTAACAAACCTGACTTTTATACTTTTTAATTAGTTTTATTATAAAAAAATCTCGATTTTTCTTAATTCATTGTTTAAGATAATTTGTGATTATTGAATTTTTCTAAATAAGTCTTTAAAATTGAGCTAAAATTTTTATTTCTTATTCGCCTAAGAGTCAGATATTTTAATGAAATTGAGTAAGATATTCTAGTTAGCGTATAAAATATTTTAATATTTTAATCGATGATTAATCTATTCAAATTAAAACATAAAAAAAATCTTGATAAATTTTCTTGAATATCAAGCATTCACTTTCTTATTTAAAGAAAATGAAAAATTTTTACTTGAATTTGAATGCCTATTTGATTATTTTATTTATTAAAAATATAATTTAGGGGTGTCCCCAGGTTTGTCCGAATGGCTTACGCCTTCGTTTAAACCCAATTGTTACCTAAAGATTGTGTACAAAATTATAAATATGTAGAAGAAGGAAAAAAGTTAAAATTTTATTTGTGAGTCTGGAGAATTTATCTATAGGTGTTTCAAATCTTTTGGTTTGGTTTGCTTGTCGTGTCAACATATACGCGTGAATCTCCTTTGCTACTAAATCTTATTTGGATTTGTTTGTCACAAATTAAACAAATAAACTGTTTGATCTATCTTCGATTGTTTCTAGCTTTAGGACTTTGTGCATTGATTTGATTGAGGTTTTGATTGGAAAATATTTAATTATTTTTAACAATTTGTTTTGAATTTTTTGGAGGGATGTTTTGATTCTTGATGTTCCGACACTTATTATGATAAAGCAGTAATCGAATAGCGATCTTATCAATGATTTGTATAGCGTTAAGTTCAACTTGGTTGAGTTAGACCATTTAAAGCTTTTTATTCTTCTAATAAGGTTAGTTTTTGGAACCAGTTTTTTTTCCAGATGTTCTAAATGCGGCTTAAACGAATGCCTATTTAATGTTTTAGGAGTTTCATTAGTCCAATTATGCTAAAGATTGTTAATTTAATTTAATTCAATTAATTTCTTGCACGATAAATTATGACTTTGGTTTTAGGTAAAATATTTGCTTGGATAATTTTTCAAATGCAGGCAATTTTCTCAATATATTAGCAAAACAAACAAATTCCATTATACAATCACAATGAATAAGTTGATCATACAAGCAGTTTAATTTTTATGCATTAAGTTCCATAATACTTGTTAAAATTCCAAAAATTCGAATTTTTTAAAAATATTTATCACAAACTAAATTTAAATGTTAAAAAACAATAATTTTATAATCAATTGTGGCAAATATCAAAACAAAGTGAGCGAAGAAATATCAAAAAATTTATCTATATATAGTTTTTCTCTTATAAATATGATTAAAAAATATATTTAGCAAAGAAAAGCATCAGTTTTTTTTAGATAAGTTTTGAGCAGATATTAGAAATAAATGTCCTCTCGTTCTTCATCAAGCTCAAGTAAATCTTTAGAGATTAAATCATCTAAATCAAAATCAAAGTCGAAAAGCTCGACTAGAAAGGTACTTCCAAAAGTAGATGAGGTGAATAAATTGGCAAATGATGTGCAGCAAATTCGTTTTTGTGATAGTCCAAAGGTGCCATTTAGTGAAGTTGAAAATGCCATTATTCATTCAGAAAATCCCATTGAAGTCAATGAATCCGAAGAAATAGAGGCTCATAATTTACGCGGTGTTTGGATTAACAAAGAGGAAAATTTAAATTGGAAGGGACCAATTCCATTAGAAAAATACGAGCTGCACCAAGACCCAGATCCAGAATTGTTGATCAAGAAACCTTCAGATATTTTAAAATACAAGCAGGAAGTAAAAATCAAATATCTTCATCCTCCTCCCGTGGAAAAACCTGGCGATATTATAATCAAGCAACTTCCAGACAAACAGCTCCCAGCGGCTCCTCCTTTGGTCATTCGCCAAGATCAGCCAAAGCCACCAACGCCACCACCGGTTGTGATTCGAGAGGAGCCACCACCACCTCCACCGAAAATTCCGTCAAAAGTTATCAATTTAAAGGGCAAAACTATACCTCCACCTGCTCGAAAAGTTGTTGTCGAGCGGCTACCGCAGACACCTGAAAAACCTCAGGATATTTATATTGAGCGCTGGTTGCCATATAAGCCGCAAAAGAGAAAAATCATTTACAAAAAAGCCGATCCAATCGAAATTGTACCGGATCCAAAGAATGTAGTTGTCGATTGGGAAATACCTGATGTTGAAATTTGTCAAGAAATAAAAACTGTCGGTGTATTTAAAGCAGATCCGAAAAAGTATCTGCAAAAATATGGAGAAGAGGCAGTTGTTTATAAGAAACTACCAAAAATTGCCAAAAGTATTCCAGCTCCGGATGGCTTAAAACTTGCAGCTGATAGTCCACAAAAGCCTTGTCCACCTATTGAAGGTGACATAGAATGTCTTCGTTTACTCGACTTGGAAAAAGTTGGATTGGCCGATTGCAAAAATTGCTTGTCACAATCCGAGCAATTTACATTGAGCTCAGCTTCATCACATTGTTCTGATTCTGTGCTTGTTGAAGATCTTTTCAGGTCGATTGATTATAATAATTCTGGCTATGTTTATGTTGAGGATGTTGAAAAAGTTCTCTGTGGTCTTATTGGAAAAAAATTAAGAAAGAAAGACTTAAGGAAATATTTGCGTAGATTGGATTCTGACAAAGATAAACATCTTTCTTTTCATGAGTTTAGGACAGCATTTTTAAACACTGTTTAAATTCTTTTCTTTTTTCTTATAAATAAATAATTTTTATTCAATTAAATTACTCAAAATTTTGTTTTTTTAAAAAACTAAATAAAATATTTTCAAAAAAAAAATAAAATTTGATTTTGTCTCGAATCACGTGATCTAAAATTATTATTCTCATAATAAATTAAAGCTTTAATTTTAATAATTTCAAATTATTTTTTGTTTAAAAATAGAAGAAAATTTTAAATTTAACATGTCCACATTGGAAGACCAATCTAAAGTAAATCAACCGCAAGGAGATAATAAGAATAGAATAATCTATCGGTTAGTAATTGAAAACGAGAAAATTTAGATTATCAATTTTCTTATTTAGATCAATAATTGACAAGTCCAAAAAACTTGACGAAATTTATCAACAATCCGATTCTTTTTATCGCATTTTTCAATCAGAAACTATTCTTTTACGCGACAAGTACTAAACTTGAATGCAAACTTAATTAAATTTTCTTTTATTTAACTTTTAAGACTGCAAAAATACTGTGAAACTCTAATTTTTCGTGAGCCTATACAATATGCAAAAAAAGCAGAGGAAATTCTATGGCGGAAAGGCTTCTATGAAATTATTCGCATCATTAAACTAAACAAAAAGGTTAATTTAGATAAAAAAAAAATTATTTTTTAAAAATATTTTATTTTTCAGAATTTGAAAATAAACTCAGAAATAGAATCAATGTATCGTCTTCATCTGGCATCAGCATATGGTTTTTACAATCATTTAATTCTTCGCTTTCAGAGTGAATTTCGCTCAGTGCTGCAATTAGATGGCTTTCTCAACTTTCCCATAATCAACTATGAAAAGATTCCATTGCAAGGTAAGCAAACATCGACTAACTATTTTCAACAATTTGCTCAAAAGTTATTCTAATCAAAGAGAAAATAGAAAAAAAAGATTTGCTAAAAGAAGTAGCAATACGCATTCTTCATAAGCTGCTAATTTGCATGGGAGACTTGACCAGATATCACCTGGAGTATGACCCGAACAGCTCGAACAGAAAAGACTCGAAATATTATCTAATGTCATTGATGCTTTTGCCATCCAATGGAATGCCTTTAAATCAATTGGGTACTTTGTTTAGCAGTGAAAATTACGGATGTGATGCAGCATACTATTATTTGTACAGTCTTTGCTGCACTGAACCATTCTATGGTGCTAGAGAGAATCTGAAGCTTCTTTTTCTCAAAAATCGAAAGCGATATGACGAAATAAAATCGAAAAATTTCATCGATCGCTCTAAGCTTGGCGATTACGAGCCAGATGACCTGCGCACTAAAGAAATAAAAAAATTTCTAGTACTATTTTTGTATATCATTGATCTCATTTTGTCTCAAACGAGCATAATAACTTCAAATTCAAATCAAATTGAAAATCAACAGCTTCAAGAGCTGTGTCAATTTAGCCTTCAGCAATTTAACTCATGCATGTTTTATCTGAAAAATTCAGATCCCCGAAAACCTTACATTTCGGATGATCTTGTTTTTAAGCTCATGCTTTTAATTCTGATGAGCATAGAACAATTAAAATGCAAAAAGCAAACTCAGACAAAATGTCAGAATGACGTTTATTTTACAGTAGTGGCCTATGGCCTTATATTTTTTTCCTATATTTTAAACCATTGTATTATTCGCTTTGAACAAAGTATTTTAATATCTAAAAGCAATCGAATTTTGATTTCAAGTGAAGAGGAAAATTTGGAAAAATCGCTTAGCCGGGACACCACTGAAGAAAAATTAGCAGATTCAAAAAATAGTAAAAAAAAATCTCATTTACTTTATGGTCACAGACGTAGCAATCACTACTCAGATTCGGATACAAACGAGTCAGAGAGTGAAATGAACCGCACCTGGGACAGTGAGGCAGAAAGTTCGGATGAAAATGGACAACGAAGTCGTAGACCTGGTCCCAGACGCCGAAAAAATGTGGCCAGATTCATTGAAAGAGAAAATTTAAGCGAAACAGAGCTGAATCCATACAATTCTGAATCGAGCGATTATTCAAGTTCTTCAGACGACAGTTCATCGGAATCATCTGAAAATGAGCCACCAAAAAATTCTTTACAAAATGAACCACTTAAACAAGATCAGCAACAAAAGCAACAGCAATCCAATTCTTCTTTCAGACCAATTTTTTCTAACCCTGTGATTGATAACGAAGAATTATTAAATGATAATTTTTTAAATAATTCTAATCTTTCAACTAACTTCAAAGAATTGTCTTTGCAATTATTTTCTGATTTTGGTTCTTTACCAACTTATTCACCATCAAGCAATAGTATTAATTATCAATTAAATAATGACGAATTTGTTGATAATGAAATTTATAAATTTATTTTGAATGGTAAGAAGCAAGTAAGCGTTCCACCAGGCTTTGAAATAAACACTAAAGAAGTTCAAGAAATTGAGGAATTGGGAAAAAAAATAGCTTCTTTTCAAATTGAGACAGATACTGAAATGAGTGTTATTAATTCAGACAATTCGGATAAAAGTGATTTTGATGAAGACGAAGACAAAAAAAGGTATTTGAAAATATTTTTTTCAATAATTTGAATTTTTTTTTTAGTGATCTTGATAATGCCAAGCTAACCATTGAAATTTTAGAATATCAAAAATTGCTCGCCACTGTTAAAGTGTTCAGTGATTGGCTTTTGTGCAACAAAAAGATAATTCAATCCATTTCAAAAGTAATCGAATCTTTTTTTTTTAAATAAGTATCATCACTTGGTATTTGAATATCGTCTCTTATTCTTTTTTTTTATAATTCCAAAACTTTCAGAGAGAAAATAAAAAAGTATACTAAGAACTACTCCGAGCAACTTATGGTTCCATTCCAAATTGATTATATTAACACTAGAAAGCCTGGCTCATTATTAATAAAAATTTCAAATTTAGCTATATAGACAAATTAAGTAATTTTTTTGAAAATTATTTAAAATTATTAAGAATTAAAAATAAAATGCTTAATTTTGAGAAGTTATTTTATAAAATTTTATTTCTATCAAAAATATTTAAGTTTCAATTTTTAAAAAAGGGGCCTAAAAAACCTCTCGGAATTTCTAGTGTTAAAAAACATTTTTTGAGGTTAATCAGCATGCTTTTAAAGACAAACTAATTATTTTTTTAATCATTTTCTTTGGATGCTTAAAAATCTACTATGATTCTTTTTACTCTCTATAATAATTCTTTTCAAAAAATTTACCTTGTGTGAAATTATACAAGTTAAATGTAACAAAGTAATCTAAAAATGTCTTCAAATAGCGATTTAAGATTTTTTTAATATTAGCAAACTGCATGGATATTAATGGTCTGGATTTTTTAACTAGATAATGTCTACTGAGGGTTTCCAAAAGCTTTTAAGCTGAGGCTAAAGAAAGTGAGTTTTTATTTTTAAAATGTTAAAAATATGCCATTAATTATCTATTCAAGATTTCATCTTTTCAATCCACTTTCGAAATATTTTTTGAAACTTTAATTTAAGAATAGCATTAAGTATCTTTGGAACGAGGTGTTCCAACTGTTCTTCAGCTGCTCGTTCCAGCAATTTTTTTTTCACAAAGAGCAAGTAAGAAGGTTCTGTCGATTATGGTTAAAATATATGATCTAAAGAAAATTATTAGGGTTTTCATGAAAGTGCAAAATTTTCATAATTTCATATTTTTGGTGTCCGCCTTTGGATTTTAATCCTTTGAATAAGAGAACCTAGCATTTTTCAACATAATAAATGTTATTTATGGTACGTGTCGGTCTAAGTAACTAGTGATGTTAGTTAATCAACGCTTGGTCGACCAAAATCACCAAATTTAGCCAACAAAAACTATGCAATCCAATTTTAGGTTAACCAGTTTTTGGTTAGCCTAATTTTGGTAAACCAAAATTTGATTAACTAATATTTGGTTTTCAATTTTGTCTCCCAAAATAAATAAATTTTTGTTGAATTATTTAATTATAATTTATTTTTATTTATTTAATTTTAATTAATAATTAAAATCAGAGTTGTTCAAAAGTCATAAAGTCAAGGAATTTTTTTTTTCAAAAAAAAGTCTTTTGACTTTTGACTTGACTTCCCAAAATTTTCAAGTCAAGGCACTGACTTGACTTTGAAAAGACTTTAAAATGACTTCTTTTTTTGACTTTTGCACAAGTCTGATTAAAATTAGTTCAAAATTAAAAAAAATTCTGTTTTATTAAAGCCCTAAAATGATTTTTTAAAGAAAAAATTGAAAGTGACTGTTTAATACTCTCAAAATTAAACATTTCAATTTTTAAAAATTGTTTAGGATCAAGAACAGATATAATCTTTATTGAGGATTTATTAAATTTTAAACTCAAAATTTAAAAGACTAGAAGATTTGCTTAAATAATTAAATTTAGATCAAAATTTGGTCGAACAAAATAATCGATTTTGGTTTATTTTTCATTAATCTTAGTAACATAAGAAACTAAAAGTTTCAAGTTTCTCTAACATTTACCAATAATTTACTTTCAATACTTAAAATCAAAAATATTTTAGCCTAAAAAATTTATAAAATTTATTCTTAAAAAAAGATAACAACTACAATGTGGCCTAAATTAGCAGTTCTGTTAAACATAATTCCGTCTGAAAAACAAATAATGTCAAATTGTAAGTTAAAAAAAGACTTTTAAAAAAGTTTTTAATAAAAGCTCTAATAAAATAATTTCTTTCAAAAATAAAAGCCATCTGTACTAATAAATATGTGAGAAACTTGATTACAAAATCTCTAGAGACGAAATCATGGAATAATCAGCCTTTAAGTGAAGACATTCACATGCGAGCGTTGAACGCTTTGAAGCTAGAGCATTTGTCGCTAAAATTTGATTTGAACAAACTAAATCAACTAAGTGTTTTTGATGAAGTAAATTTTGAAATAAATTAAAAATAAAATTTTCTAAATAATTTTTTATCAAATTCAAAGCACTTGCTTCGTCTTTGTCTCCTCAGACGATTTGGTTATTTGATGGCCAGCTTTTCTCAGAGTCAAAAATCGTGTGGTGGTTATAATTTTTTCGAATATGATCTAAAAAATAATACGTTTACAGCAGTTCAAATTGAAAATGTGGACAAGTCCGAAAAAACAACTGAGCCATCTGTTTCTAAGGAAGATCAACGCTTAAAATTGATGAAAAGCATGGCTCAATTGAGACTGGAGGCTGAAATTAGTCAATTGGAATCAACATGTAGAACAGAAGAGAACCAATGGTCACCATATTTGGTTATGGACACCAGTGTTCTATGCGATAATTTAAAAATAGTTCAAGAATTGTCTTGTTCTAATAAATTTTTGATAATTATTCCATTGACTGTGATTGATCAGATAGATCTGATGAAAAAAGAATCAAAACAAGCGCGTGAAGCAATAAAATGGCTTGAGATTCAATTTAAAAATGGAAATCGATTTTTAAGAGCGCAGAACCAACACGAGGTTATAGAAAAAGCAAATTTAAATTTAAAAAAAAAAGAATTTGAACTTTGGAGATATTCTCAAATAATAGACTGCTGCAATTTTTTTCAAAAACAGTTTACTCAAAGCAATCAAGATTCAAAACAATCGAATATTGTCTCCTTATTAACAAATAATTATGAACGATTTTCTAGTGAAAAGTTTGATAACTTGACAAAATTAGCAAAAGATAATGGTATTTTATCAAGAATTTTTTTTTAATTTTTATTTTTAATTTTTTTTTTAAAGGCATACAAATATTGAAAGCTGTTGAGTTTTACGATGTCTGGAAGAAATAAAAAAAAGCTTAAAATATTCTTTGAAATTTCTATTACGAAATAAAGTTTTCATTTTATTTATTTTTTTAGTCTTAAATTAAATCATTTTTTTACTTTTTTGAAATTTCAAAAGTAAAAAAAAAATTGTAATCTTATGCATATAAAGTGATAGAAAAATGAAAATTTGAATTTTATCAAATTTTAAAAATACACTTGAAATAATTTACACATAAAAAAATACATAAAAATAATCTTCTTTAATCAAAATTAAAATGATAGGCAAAATTTTTGAAACCAATGTTTTATTTTATTTTATTCTATAATGACGTCAAAAAAAATTTTAATCGAAAATTGTTCTAATTAAAAATGATAAAATGAACAAGAAAAATTTTATACTTTCTCTGTTTATTTCATTTGATCTATTTGAATTTCTTTTTTCTAAAATTTCATCATAATTATTCAAATTACATAAATCAGTATTACAAGTTCTAAATGAAATGTAGGAGTCAACATTTTCTTCTTCAAAAGTAAATCTGCATCCTTGATTGACTCTTCCACTAGACAACTGACCAACGTAACAATCATAATTTTGACAATCGGTTTTTTCACCATTCACTTTTGGGAGACATCCCGTGCATGAATAACATGTTGTACAAATTACTTGATTGAAAATTATTGACATTAATCCGAGAAAAATCCAAACATGAATTTTTTTATTCATTTTTTGAATGTAAATAATTATTCAAATTTTTCTCAAAAATATATAGAATCAAAATATATTTATTTTAAATAAAACCATTCAATTTTCAATATATCGCTAAATTTAAAAAAAAAATTTATTATTGCGTAGGTAAATTTTAAAATATTCTTTTAATTTTAAGTTATTTTGTTTTCAACATTTTTGTAAAATTAAAATATAGGTCGATTTTTTATTAACTTTAAATTTCTTGTTGATTAGCTAAATAAAATCAAAATTGAATATCTCTAATTTTAAACCCAATTTCGTTTTTAGAATTTTTTTTTAAGAAAAATATTTTTTTAACTATGTTTGAAATTGTTAAATTTAAAAACTCCGTTTTATTTGTATATTTTTTTAATTTTAGTGAATATTTTTTTTTCTAAATATATTATATTTCTTCTTTCAAAAATTATTTAAATAAGTCAAAATATTAAAAGTATTTGTTAATAATTAAATGATCGTTTAAAAACTTATTATTAAACTTAAAAGAATCACTCTTCTAACATTTTCAGGACTTATTTGATTACAATGGTCCCATATATTAGAAAAAATTTGTTCTGAGGGAATAGATGTTGCAAGAGTAAAAAAATCTCTAATGAAAGTTTGATACAGAATGGGATAGTTTTCTTTATTTTTCGTTTTATTTATTGTTTTCTTTATTCCACAGGCTTCACTGCGAGGTAAAATACCATGGTCGTTCATCAAATGGTTTCGCATTTCAGTCTCAGATTTATTTGAGTAACTAGCATTACAATTGTTGCAGCGCCTCATATCATCCAGTAATGTGGGATGATGATGAATAATATAATTTTTTTTGTATTCTTTTCTCTTTCGAGAACTGTTTGTTATGGTTAGTTGAAAAATACTTATTCCTTGACTATTAAACACTTAATTTTGATTTTGATTGATTAATTCACTTATGATTTTATTTAATAAAATAAATTTTTGAAAAAAAATAAAAAAAGCTATCAGACAATTTTGAAGTTATTCTGAAATTATTAAACAAATTCTTTATTTTCATTTAAATCTAAAAAACAGTTTAAACAGTTTGATAAATAGCCGAACCCCCTTCATAACTGACTATTTCTAATTTTTTCGAAATAATAACAGTGATAAATATTTTTTTTAAATAATCAAACCTTTTCTTTTACATAATGTTTATCAAAAAAAAACTTTTAGAAAATTTAAGAAAATTCCGACTTGAAATTTTAGTGAAAAAAGAACAGCTAGGATAATTAAGATCTTTTGATTGAACGATTCAGTGTGTATCTGTGTAAATTGAGTTGACATAATTTTTCTTTGAGATCTAGTCAACATCCTAAGACATCTATCATCTTTGAACTATGCACTTAGTTTAATTACCATCTTTGGTTCGTAATTTTCATTTTTATTTTATATCTTATAGGCTTAAAAAATTTAAATTTCATAAAAGAAAAATATTTGACCAGATTTTAAATGTAAATTAAAAATCGAACCAAATACTGGAGATAAGAAGCATCATGTGATATTAAAAACAGGCTTGTGAAAAAAGGAGCAATGCGTGACAAAGGGAACTTTGTTTTGCTAGCGAAGCAGAAAAAGCCAGCCCAAAAGTGGACCTATATATGCTACACAAGTTGCTCCTTATAGAGAAGAACAACTTTAGTGAATTAGAAAGAAGATCGTGTCTTAAAAAACTGAAAGAGAGCAAGGACAAAGATGGGTTGAGCATTTTAAAGAAGCTCTAAATACACCAGAACCTAAAGAGAATTTACAACTTGAGCCAGCTAGCATTGACCTCGATATTGACACAGAGGTGCCAAGCCATATAGAAAAAGAAAATGAAATAAAGGCTCTGAAAAACAGAAAAGCCCCGGTATTGGGAGAAATAGTGAAAGCTGATGGTAGGACCACATTAGGGATACTGCACGATCTCTTCAGCAAGATATGACGTCAAGAAATCATACCAGAGGACCAAGAAGCCTGATAGTCAAAAAAGGTAACAAAATGATCTGTGACAATTGGCGAGGAATAACACTGCTACTAATAGCAAGCAAGACGTTCTGCAGCATAATTCTGGAAAGAATCAGGAACCTTTTGGATGTTAGAGTTAGAAAAGAGTCAAATACTGGAGATTACTGAACAAGCAAGCAGGATTTATAATTAGGCGAAGGAGAGGATGCATAGACCACATATTTGCACTTAGGAACATCATAAAGCAAAGCTAGAAGTGGAATAGCTCCCTGTATTTAACTTCATTGACTTCAAGAAAGCCTTTGATAGCATACACAGAGAAGCCTTGTGTAATAGTTAACTTGATAAAACTCTTCTACGAGAAATTCGAGTGTAGCGTGATTCTGGAAAAAGGATAGTCTGAGCATGCACGTCAGTAATCACAAAAGATTTCATCGAAATAGGAATGACATTGAGAGAAGCAAGGATAAAGACAAAAGATCGACTTGAGTGGAAACAATAAAAAAACTATAATTTATGATTGCATCACTAGTATTACTGAAAAATAAAATTATTTTATCAATTTTACTTGCAAGTTTTATTAATGTTTAATGTTATAATTAATGCATTTTAAATTCTCGATTCTAAATTTATTTATCTTTAGATTTGGACATTAAATGATTTAAAATCTTAATTTAAAACATGTTTTCTGTTTTCTAAAACTTTGAGTGCTAATTTATTTGACATTAATCAAATTAATTTTTAAAATTTTCTTTTTGAATTATCTTATTAACTGTAAATATTTTGTCACTTAATTTTTTTTTATAATTTATAAATCCTTGATTCTTTCTTTATTTTCAATGAAACTAAAATTTTAATAAATAAGTAAGAAAAAATTTACAAGTACCAGAGAGTTGTGATTAGCTTGAAAAATTATTAATTTTTAGAAAATTAACATTTTAAATTTACATATATTGCTATTCTTTTTGTCTTTTTTTTATTATATTATTTTTTTCTAATTTTTTTTTTTTTTTTAATTTCTTTTTACATCGCCTACAAGGCGTTCATTGAATAAATAAATAAAATAATATTTGAACAGTTAAAATACTAAACAAGAATAACAAAATTGAAAAAAAATATGCACGAATGAAAAATGTAGGCCTTTGGATTACAAACTTGGCTAATTCTATTTTAAATGATTTAAGATTTGAAAAAAATACATTTGAGTTATTGTTTTTTTTTCGATTTGATGCTGAACTATTTTTGAAATAACTTTTCATAGTTGAAACAATAGAATTAGTAGAAGAAGAAATTTGAAAAGTTTTGGAGATAAATTTAAACGAATAAGTTGATGAAGATCCATTATTAAGTTCTGTAATATTAAGTTTAAATTTTTTATCATTACAATTACAGCTGAATGAATAATTTGTTAGAAAAACTTGTACTGTTCTGTTTACTTTTATATATCTCAAAAAATAAGTAAATTCAGATTGATCATAAGGTGTTTTTAATTTATAACCGGAAAATGAGCTGGTCTTAAGCCCACACAAAATTGGTATTAATTGTTGATATTTAATGCCATAATATTTTGATTTCCATTTGTAAAAAGTAAAATAATAGACCGAAACTGCTATTTTATGAAATACATTTGGATTTATGTCATCATTTTCAGGACTAAATTTATCATTACGCGATTGAGTTACTATGCTTTTTAAATCAAAATTTTTATTCAAATTGTTTTGAAAATAGACTTTTTTTATTTTTAAAACGTAAGATGAAGCGAAGAATTCGGGTAGAATTGTCAAGTTATTTTTATCTAGAATTATGGTTGGATTTTTAAGAGAAAATCTTTGACTGAGTATAATTCTATCAAGTTTTATCATAGGGTTAAATGATAGATCTAATATTTCTAGCTGATAAGATTTTATAAAAATATTTTCTATTATTTTTATTGAATTAGATCGAAGAAAAATGTTTTTTACCTTATCTAAATTTTTGAAAAAATCTTTATGTATAATTTCAATTTCGTTATAGCTAAGATCAATTGAAATTATAGATGAACTCAAAAATTCCGGCTGATCAAGTGTTGTTAGATAAGATTTTGAAATATTTAAAACTGATATTGTTGTTTTTGAAATGTTGAAAGAAAACATAACTATTTTGGACGATCTTAATACTAGGGTATGTAAATTTTGAAATTCATTGAAATCATGATATCCCTTTCGATGAAAATCGAAATTTTCAAGAATAAGTATTTCAATATTATTCTCAACTTCATCTAGACATTTTTTTAAATTAGTGGTATCAAAAGTCTGACGAAATTCTACTCCGGAATAAATATATTCACTTTTGTTCTGTCTATACGACTCATACTCGCATGTACTAGAATATTTGAATCGAATGATACATAAACAAATCGAAAGAATTTTCGAAATTTGATCGGATATATTTTTCATCTAATTTTTAATTAAGAGATACTATTGTTTTTATTGAATTTGAATCTTATAGTAACCAAGTTCTTGGGTTGAATTAAAAATTTTCCACTAAAATAATATAATTAACTACAATTAAAATAGGGTGAAGAAAAAATTTTGATCAAATTTCAATATTAAACTTGATCTATCTTGAAAAATGTAAATTTCGTCATCGCAAATTTTAAAGTTTCACAGCTTTGTTTAAAAATGTTAGAAAAAGAATTGCTATCTCTGATAACTCATTGAGAATTCAACAAGTAATTATATTGACTTTGTAAAAAAAATTTAAAATCTGTTTTTCTCAAAAGTGTTAATTGTTAAATACATAAAAAATATTCTATTGTGATAAGTAAATTTTTTTTATTTAAATTTAATAAATGAAGATTTAAAAAGTACTACGATATAGGCACTTGCATGTAGATTTACCTTTAAATTCTAAAATACATATAGCATGTTACTAAGTTAAATAGTGACCTGTCATTAAAAAATGAACACTGATTTAAAAAAAAATACAAAATTCAACTTTTATGACGTGTCTTAAAAAATGAATAAAAAAATTTATTTGAAAAAAATATTTATTGCATCGCAATTCGCCAAGTGTTTTAACTTTAATACTTTCAAACTTCAATTTAATTGAAATTAATTGCATTGTAATTTGAAAATTGAGCAAATATTAAGTAATAAAGACTGTTCGCATCAGGCTTAAAACTGAAAAAGTCTTAATATCCTCGTAATTGAGATGATGAACATCCCAATTGATATCATCAATAAACAATAAATCTAAAGATTTGACTAAATTTGACTAATTAAATACTTTAAATTATAGAATACATAACAATGCAGATTTCATTTTTTGACGCGGCGTTAAAATTCAAAAAACCTGCAAAATAATGCTGGGTCAAAAACCGAAAATGCGGGCTTGATCCCGCATTAAAAACTGAAAATTATTATTTAGTAAATTAGAGAACATTAAAAAATATTTTTAATTATTTTATTTAATTTTTTAGTTTTTTTGTAAACCTAATTATTAAACCCGTACCAAAACTCAAATTTACTTAATATTATTTTGTAGGTTTTTTGAATTTTAACGCCGCATCAAAAAATGAAATCTGTATTTTAATGGGGCCGATTTTAACATGGGAAGGATGGTCGCTTATGCGTGCACTAAAACCTATGAATCAAAAGTTGTCTCATGCATGATATCGCAAGGGTTTACGGTATTTAAAAATAAAGTTATCTCTTCAAATTAACTTTATTAAATGATTTAGTTACTAAATTTTAATTGAAGCTAATTTTCTTTTTTATTTAAATAAGCCATTATATGTAATGATAAAATTTAACTAGAGTTTGGGTAAAAATCTTATGTTAGAATTTGAAATATGAAAGATGTGAAAGATATGTTTTTTTTTCATCTTTATATTTCACATTTTATATGGTTAGTTAAGTTTTATGAGAAATTTAATTCTCATACCACAATTATTTAATAAAGTAACCAAAGTTAATCTAATAAGAAATAAAAATCAATCCTTATGAAAAAGAAAATTAAAAAAAAAAAAATTTTAAATTTTAATTGTTTCTATGTCGCTTTTTCAAAATAATATTTATTGAAACCAGGATTTTTTTAAGAACAAAAATTTCGTTCATAGAGATAACAATGAAACTTTTTAATTGTCTTTTGTTTTTAAATTATTTTTTTCTTATTTACTCGGACAGCAGTATTGATTCTACAGAAAATTGTGCAAAATATAAAATTCATATAAACAAAAATACTAGATTTCACATTGATGGACATCAAACTAAATTTAATTCTACTAGCTTGGACATTTGTAATAATTTACATGTATTTTTCTTAAGAAAATTTCAACTAGATAATTTTGATTTCGATTCTAATTTAATCCAAAATTTTAGTCGATATTTAAAATTAACTAATTTAACAATAACTAAATCTAAAATGTCTAAATTTTTAATTGATCTATCCAATTTGATTAAAATTAAATATGTAAAATTTACACACAATGATCTTTTTAAATTAACTTATCCAGAGTTGTTAAATGAGCATATTGAATACTTAGATCTCAGTCATAACAGTATTGATTATATTCAATTTGATTTTTTTAAAAAATTATATGCAGTAAGAGAAATTTTATTGAATGACAATAAAATCAAAGTACTTTATAGCTTAGTAATAAATTCTCTGAAGCTCGAATTGCTCGATCTTTCTCGAAATGATATAGAAACATGCAAAAAAATTTTAATCAATAACTCTTTCATACTTTCAAAAATAAATATTTATATGCAATACAATAACTTGAATCATTTACCAGCATTTTTTGCCAAGTCCAACGAATTAAACATTGAAATGCTAGACATAAGAATAATTAAAAATAAAGATTTTAAATTAATCAATTACGACTACTCGAAGAACAATTTACACAGGATTCAGATTAAAAATTTATATGCTGATTTAGAGCCTTTTAACAAAGAGCAAAATTTAGCATTTTTATGCTCGCAAAGCATGTCTGATATTTTTGTTGAAAAAATTATTTTAGAAAATTTATATGAGTTTGAAAATCAAACACAAAGAGTGAAATACACTTGGATAGAAAATGATTTGAAGAAAAAAGAAATACTTAATTGTAAACAATTCAATAGAAATAGTAGTGGTAAAAAAACCACATCGACTTTTCAAATGAATAAAAATTACACTACCAAACAAAATATTATTGACAAAATTTTGATTAAAAAATCTTTTAAATTAGATTTGGCTAAATTCTTAATTGAAAGACCAGCTTTAGTGATACAGATTTATTTGATTACAATTTTTATTTACTGTGTTGGATTTTTGATGGTTGAAATTTTTTTTTTGCCAAGTTAAAATAAAACTTGTTTTATTTATTAAATTTATTTAATATTTTTACGTTCAAAATTTTTCAACCAAAAATATTCTTATTTCAGAACATATTTAATTTTTGCATCAAAAGCTAAATCATTAAGCTAATCAAAATATTAAATAATTCAATAAACATATTACCGTAAACCCTTGCGATATCATGCATGGAATTACTTTTGATTCCTAGGTTTTAGTGCACGCATAAGCGACCATGCTTCCCATGAAAAATCGGCCCCCTTGGAATGCGTGCATTAAAATACAGATTTCATTTTTTGAAGCGGCGTTTAATAAAATATTTTTTTTATTTTTATGTAAACCTAATTATTAAACCGGCACCATAACTCAAATTTACTTAATAATTTTCAGTTTTTAATGCGGGTTCAAGCCCGCATTTTCGGTTTTTGACCCAGCATTATTTTGTAGGTTTTAATGAAATCTGTATTTTAATGGGGCCGATTTTAACATAGGAAGGATGGTCGCTTATGCGTGCACTAAAACCTAGGAATCAAAAGTTGTCCCATGCATGATATCGCAAGGGTTTACGGTAAATGAAAAAAATGCCATTTATTAGTTTTCTTATTTATTTAATTATTTTTGGAGAAATTAAAAATAATAATAAAAAAAAATGTCATCAAAAATTAAAAACGATTCCAGATTTCTTTTAAAAAATAATTATTATATCAAATTTTGGTTACTATCATTTTTATTTAAATTCATTTCATAGTTATTTGAAAATTTTATTTTAATATGAAAATTATTCCAACACTGAATATTTTGGTTTTTACTCAATTTTTTTTTTATTGGAATGCAAAATGTTGTGTTTTTCTTCTAAGTACAATCAAATCTCCAAAAAAAGCACTATATCTGAAAAGTGATTTAAAGGAATTAAATGAATCTTCAGAATATTTTAATAAAATAATTGAATTGATTGACATTCAAAAATTTGATTTCAATTTAGAAAGAAGACATGATTTCAATGGATTCAAAAATTTATTAAAATTGATCATAAAAGAATCCAAAATGACGAAATTTTCTATTGATATTTCAAAAACAAATTTGTCAGTCTTGAATGTAACTGATAATGAATTATACAAGCTTGATAACCCTGATTTACTAAGTCCATCTATTATTAATATTGATTTTAGCAAAAACAAAATTGAATATATTATATTTGATTTTTTTAAAAATCTTAAATTAGTTAAAAATATTTTATTAACAGAAAATCGTTTGAGGAAAATAGATATTCTAATTTTATGTTCCTCACAGCTAGAATTGTTAGATATTTCTTTTAACAGTATGAAAAATTTTGGTAAACTTATTTTGAACAGTGAAAATTCATCATCTTTGATAAAAATAATTTCAAAAGGAAATGATTTCATATATATACCTGAATTTTTTGCGTCATCAAAATTAGTCAGCATCCAACGACTAAATTTATATTGTAGCCTAAATCATAAATTTAAAATAGAAAGCTTAGCGTCTCAATCTTTAAATGAATATTTTGAATTGAGTAATGGTCAAGATTCTTACTTTTTTAAAAAAATAACATTTATAAATTATATATTTGTGACAAAAAACATTAATATAGAGTATGATAAAGCGATTTCTATTGCATGTTTGCTAAAAAATAGTACCTTTAGAATTATAACTTTGAAATTTTTTTATTTTATGCGATTTGGATCTAAATCAAGCCAAAATATCTTAAATATTGTCAAATCTACAGAAAATCGTGAAAGGTCATCCATTCATAGGTGTAATGATGAGAAATATAAACTAAATCTAACAAAATTTGGCAAAAAATTATCATCTAAATTTACTTTTACAACTGGAAAGAAAAATTATCTTCTTTATTCTATAATTACAACAAATATGATTTTTAAAAATAGTTCATCAATGAATAAGAAAATTTTAAATAATTCAACTAAATTGGTCTCAAAAGAAGATTTAAATGAGACTTTTGCTAATCTAAACTCATTTAAATTAGCTATATCTACGATTCACAGATATAATCTTGTAATTCTTGTTTACTTTTTAATAATTGTATTTTTAACCATAAAATTATTTTTTATTTAAAATTAATTTAAATTTAGAAACAAAATTTTATAAAAAAAATACATTATCCGAAACTGTTTTCTGTTTTTTTTTTTTGTAATTGGTTCTATAATTTGAGCCAAAAGTTTTACTCTAGAGTGGTGCAATTTCGTTTATATTATTAAAACTATTAGAATGGTCAATTAAATTATGGACTCTGATTTAAATTTATTTATTCAAATTTTTTTTAGAAATCTAAACTTACTTATTTTTTATTTGAAATTGGAAAGATATGCTTCTGTTTTTCTATACAAAAAAAACACGATACTCAGTTTCACTTTTGCTAATGATAACTTGTGTTGAGTTGACTAAAAAAAGAATTGCCGTAATTTATCTGTTAAAATTTATTTTGCTATATTAAAACATGATCGTTCTCCTTTAATGACACCAATCCTTTCTTTGGATACTGACATATTTAATTATCTTTTCTGGTTCGGACATGAAGAAATTTTACACTGGACGCATAATTGTTTCAAAGACAGACCAGAATACAGAAAAAAATTAAGGAAGAACCTCCGGAAACATGAATGACAAAAGGAATAACACATTGTTCCTGAATTTGACCGATTTTTCTGAGCTTTGCTATGACCCCCGTCATAAGTGATTTCACAAAATTTAAGTCAAATTCCTTCAACTTTAATTTAATGCGGTTAATCAGCTG
>PJRA01000549.1:531243-556145 GCA_016987375.1 Brachionus koreanus | reverse complement strand
TCTAAAAATACTACCACAGCACTGAATCCTCTATTCAAGGCCTCAGTGATGATATCAAAAGTTTCTAACAAATTGATTACACAGGATTTAGCATGCATAAATCCATGTTGATGAACAGATAGTAATTTGTGTTACGATAAATGCATTACCATTTCATCTCTTATTAGCTTCTCCATTATTTTTATTAATATTGATAATAGCGATATTGGACGGTAGTTTTCAGGATTTTTTTTACCACCTTTCTTCTTGTAGACTGGAGTAACATTTGCTCTCTTCCAACACGCTTAATAAAATTTATATTTTTATCAAAAACTAAAAATTCTTTGACAATTTTCGTTTAATTTTGATCTAAATTTATCATTCAAGGAACATAAATATTTTCACTAGTAAATATTATACAAACACATTACCAAAAATAAAACCAATCGTTTTGACAATTATTAGACGCATAAAATTTAACTAATACATTTTTAAGTTCTTGTCAAAGCTACTAATGATTTTGTCATCAACAAAAATATTTTTTCAAAAGAAAAAAAGGATCTGAAATGCTTCTTTATCTCATCACGTTTAAAACAGAATAGTTCTTTTCTCAAAGAATATTTCAGCAATTGATACTTGTCTTTTATTGCAATCAAAACTATCAAAAAAGGGAAAATTTTCTAATCATTTATAGCTTATTTTAATTTCAAATAAATTTTAATCTATTTTCCTATTCTTTTCAAATTGAATTAATTAATTTTTTACAAAATTGGAAATTTTTTTCATCTAGAAGTATATTTTTTTGTTTTTATAATGATTTAATAATCAGAAAAGAATAAAATAAAAAAATAAAATTGATTAATAATAATTTACTTGATGTGAAAATTAAATTTTCTTTTTTCATTATTAACAAATTTTATGAAAATTTTTTTGAATTCAATTTTAAATTTCGGCTATAACAGGTTACAAAAACATGTTTAGAATTTTTCGCCTCTTTTAACTGTATAAATACAAATTAATTGCTTACCGAAATATTTTTTTCATGCCTAATTAATAGGTTTTTTTTAGTATGACTTGATTTTATGCGTCAAACATTTTTTCCAATACATTGAACCAATTAATATTTTTTTAAAAATAACAAAGAAAAAAATTTAATTATTTTAAAATGATAAATCATAATAAATTTGCGTCGGGGGCTAGAAAAATATTTAAAAAGCAACAATATTTGATTTAAAAAGAAACATTTTCTTAGAATTATTTTAATTAGCTAGATATTTTTACTGTGTTTTCTTGCAAATAATTACTCTCCTAAAGCCCACATTTTTAAAGCAAAACAACTTTAGATATGCTCCATCTCTAATTTTTTGCTAAACCAACATAAGATCTATATAATATGTATTAATTGAACCAAAGTTCCAGTGCCTGCATTCTTCAATGAGTACATAATTTATTTGCAAGGAAATGGTACTTAAATTAAAAAATAAGCATCATTTTTTTTCCATAAAATTGGTAATTTAGACCTAGATTGTAATTGTTCAATTAGATAAATTAAACCCAAGATTATTTAAATTTATTAAAAAATGTGGTAAAATAACGATTTAATAATTTTCAATTGATTTTTAATATGCGAATTTTGGCAAAAAAACATTTAAAAAATTGCGATATCAAGTTTGAACAAATTGTCTAAATGAATTTCGGTAAAGACTATTAAAAAGAGTATAAATTTTAGACATATGGCATTAAAAAAAGAATTAGATTAATTGAAATTTTCCGTCATTTCTACATTCAAACAGAAAAATTTAAACTATAAATTTGTTATTTAATACAAGAGAATAAAGTTTTTCATACACTCAAAATTCTTTAAAAAATTCTAAATAAATTTTCAGTTTTTTTTCTTAATTTTATTTTGAACAAACTTTTTTAACATAAGTTCCTTTTGTTATTTAAAAAATATCAATCAACTCTATTAAAATGATATTTTCAAAATTAACTTTTTGTTCGAATTCAAAGTTGATTGAGTTGAAATTAAAAAAAAAATAACTTCAGTTAATATGTATTTTAGGATATTTTTTTTTATTAAAAAAAAAATTCAAAATAAAATGGAAAAATTTATTAAAGGTTAGAACTTTAACTTAGTTCAGGAATTATGACTTAACTAGATCAAATGAACACATCTTATATGAAGTTTAAGGCACAATTAAATAAAAAATGTTACAAGTTTTGATTTAAGAGTCAACTTACCAAAAATTAAGCTAGAAAATTTAAATTCTAATTAGAAAAGTGGGCTAAGTCGAGGGAGTTAGATAAGCTGAAGCAAGAAAATTAAAGATAAGAACCAATTACATGCATAAAATCGATTTTTTGATAAATAAAACTCTTCAAAACTTAATAGAAATTCGATGTTCTTGGAAAAAAAAGAGCCATCAATTTGGATTAATCAATCACCGGATACAAAGTTAAAGAAATAATTATCGATTGAGACTTTTTGACTGATATTTGATATTCTAAGTAGGATTGCATGTTATTTATAAATAATTAAAAATTTTGTCAAAAATCGATTTTAATGCATTTAAATTATTAAATTAAAGTATGACTTTTTTTCTTAAATAAAGACTACATTCATCACTAATATTTACTTATTAAATCGGATGATTAAAAAAAAAATTTATCATTAAATTTAATTGACTCTTTATTTAAAGTAAATAGGATGATTTTTTAGATAAATCTATACTAAATAAAAGGAACTCATAATTTAAAAAAAATTGATTTTTTTTTAAATAGACAAATATTTATTTTTATAATGAATTCTAAATAAAAAAAGTTTTATTCTATATATAATAAGCCAAGCTCTGTCAAATTTTACCACATACTAACTTCAATTAGAAAACAATCGGTTTTGGCCTTTTGTTAAACAAGATTTTTTTCTTTATCACCGACTTAACCAAATATTCGGTTTTAGACTTTTCTTTCATATCATCCAACTGCATGCCGTCATCAATTCCATTAACTTTCTTGTGCTTTTTTATTAGCACCATTGGTTTTTCCAAATTGCAAACTTTACCATACATTACATGATGACCAAGAATCAATATCGGCGTGCCCTAAAAGACAAAATTAAAGTGAGGGAGTTTTCAGACAGGCAAAATACTATGATTAATTAATGAGAGAAAATAATTCCGCTTTCAAACAAATAAAATTATTTAAACAAAAAACCTACATTTTTTAAGCCTTAAGGGATAAAAATATAAATTATAAATTTCATGTATCATCTATCAACTTGAAGTCATGAACACAAATTTTCAACTTACGTCTTTATTAAAAAAAAGATCTGCCATAAATTTTCCATTTATATCCTTTCCATTTTCGCACTCTAAATCACCCTGAAGCTCAATTATAGTCCATTCGTTGATACCAGTATCTTCAGACCTTGAAATCAAGAGCTAAATTACCCCAAGTAAAACACAATTTGACTTTTATAAGTAAATTTATTACGTTTTAATGAATATTTGAACCATTTTTTTTAAAATTTGTTTTTAAAATTTTTTTCTTAACAATCATCATTTCATTTTTTTAGGAAAGCCGCTCAAATTGTCTTATGCGTTGGTGTACTATTAGAAATAATTAAACGTATGTGAATCAATTATAAAAATTGGGCATTTGATCTAATAAGACATTTGGACAAGACAAATTATTGAGAATTAATTTGTTCTTAATTATATTTGATTTAAGAATAATTTCCTTTTTTTCAATTGAATAACTTTTGACGCGCTAATTCCGTAGGCTTTTCAGGAGTTTCGTGCTTTATTTACCTTAATTAGAACAAAGGTGATTATAAGAATAAAATCCAGTGTGATTAAAGATTTAATGGAATTCGTTAGGTTGCCAAGTCAAGCTAAAACACAAAGCTTAGCTCTCTTCCAATGGGGAATACATATAAAAAAAAATTTTGAATCATGAAATACTTCGTTTATCATTTATTTAATTAGTTTATTAATATTGATTTTAAAATTTGATATAAAAGGCTAATTTATAGTCTAAACTTAAGAATATTTTTTATTCAGAAGAAATAGTGATTTTTAATCTTTTAGAACTATCAAAATTGAAAGAGTATAGGCAAATTGTTATTTTTGAAAAAGGCTAAGCTCTTACATAAATTTCCAGCTTTGGATATTTGCTAAAAATAAGATCATTTTTTTGTGCATGTAATCGAGCAAAATTTGATAGTGTTTTTTTGGAAGAAATTAAATATTTCTGAGGGTTTATTTTTCCAAGATATCAGTTTTATGGGTTCTGTGTCTATAATAGCTAAATTTTTAGATTAAAATTTTGATATTTTTTCAAATGCTTTTTGGAGAAAGGCCAATGGGTTTTTTAGTTATTTTTTTCTTCTCTGTGATAAGAAGTGTTTGATATTTTAGCAGCAAATGGAACTGGTATTCAAACTTAGAAAGAGCCACCACTGATCGAAATAAATCTCTATTAAATTGATATTTTCAAATTAATTAGGAAAATTCTTGAAATTTTTTGATTAAATTTCACTCTGACTTGATCAGAACACTTGACGGAATTAATTTTTTATTACAAATTTATCACTGATATAAATACATATCCAGTTCTAAAAATCGTTCAAAATTTCTATAATATTTATTAATAGATTAGAATCTAAAAAAATATTATTTCTTATGACATGTTTAGATATTTATTAAAAGCTGTATATTAAAAATAAATTTAATTCAATAAATCATGGTTTATATGAAAAAAATTCAATTAGGTCTATTTGTTTTGTGCAGTATAGTGGTTTTGAATGCAGCGGGAGTCTCTTGCCGTACAACTAGTCAGAAAGAAAATGCAGCTATTGATGATGTAAATGAAAAATTTGGTAGAAAAAAAAATTAAAAAAAACCTAAATTAAAAATTAAATTAAAATTTTAAGAGCAATTTCTAGAAAATACAGATCGTGATGATCAGCTGTATGACGAAAATTTAGAATCGGAGTATAGAATGGCTTTGTTGAAGAGGGCTTTGCCCAGAATGGGCAAACGATTTTATTGGGACGATTACGATAGCTTGAGCAGCGAAGAGTTTGATTATGATCTATTGAAGCGAGCATTGCCAAGAATGGGAAGAGCTTTGCCACGCATGGGCAGAGCTCTACCGAGAATGGGACGAGCTTTACCAAGACTAGGTCGGGCTTTGCCGAGAATGGGCAGAACGTTACCTAGAATGGGCTGAATAAAATCATTCTTAAGTCATATTTCAATAATAAAATTTTTTTTTCTTAATTTTTAAAAATTAAAATTCTCTTAAATTATTAATGGATTAATAAATGTGATTAAAAATGTACTTTTTAATTTAAATGAAAAAAGGGATATGAATTTTTTAAAGAAAAAAGCATGTAAATTAATCGAAAGAAAGAAGAATTTTTCTATGGAATAATAAAAAATTAAAGGTTCTACCGAGATTTGAACTCGGATCGCTGGATTCAAAGTCCAGAGTGCTAACCGTTACACCATAGAACCATGTATAAATATTGATGAAAATTGAAATCATTAAATAATTAAGATTTACTTAATAGAAAAAGAGTTTGTCTGTTTCAAAGAAAGAATTAAGATTATGCAAATTAGTTTTTTTAGATTTAAATATGCTTTCGAATCATCATATTAAAGGTGTTGCGAATTTTTGGTTTTTGGTTTCTTTTTTTGCTACAAAAGTCGATTGAATTCAAAAAAAAATTAGATTAATTTAAATTGTTTTTAAATTTAGATTTAAAATTAATAAATAAATGCATATTTTATCATGTATTTTTGTATCAAGATTTTTACAAAATCTCACAATAAAGTGTTCTTGTGGGTTTAATCTTTTATTTCTTCCCAAAGTTATATACAATCAAATTTTAGAATCGTAGAAGTTTTATTTCTTTGATAAGTTCTGTGAACATACATATATTAGAAAAGATATCTAAAATTAAATAATTTTAAACTCAAAATTTTTTAAGTTCAAATTAGTTAGTTCTTAGAATCTAAAAATTTACTAGATTACAAATTTTCATGATTTAATGACATAAATTGATCGGAAATAATCTAATTAAATGTGAAAAGCTTTAAAATAATATTTTTTTACTCTATTTTTAGATTTTTTTATTCATTATTATTGATTTAAAAGGTTTTTCTCTTAAAATATTACGACTTTTCTTTTTATTTTAAATGCTTATATTAATTTATTAAAAAAAATCTTATATCAAATATATAATATTATTATGATACTTTATTTTGGAATACTTTTCAATTAATTTTATTTAAATTTAATCTTTTTTTTTAAATTTTCAAAAATTTATGAGGTGAAAAATTCTCAACAGCGATATTGCTGAAAATAAATATTTCAATAAATTAGATATTTTTTATATTTTAGGTTTGTTTTTTTAATTGAAGTTTCGACTTTATCGTGGTATTTAAGTTTATTGATTTAATGAAAAATTAGCTCATTACAAATTCAGGTCTTTTTAATTTCAAAATAATTTAAAATTTGTAAATTTAATAGAAAAAAGAATTTAGTATAAAAAAAAATTTAACCCCCACGGTCATCAAGACGGCCTACAATAAAACCAAGTTCATTTTTTAAGAAAAATAAAAAAATATAAAAATATCACTTAGAGTTTTTATTTTTTTTTCTAAATTTTAAATTTAAGTTAGATAAATTTAAATCAGAATGTAAATTGTGTTGAAAAACATGATTTTTGTCAGAAAAAGCATAAAAATGGTTTTTACTTGAGCAAACAGAAATATTAACTCGAATTTACGACAAAATTGGGAGATATTAGCAGAGAATGCTGTAAATTCAGCTCACCTTTTTTGATTATTAAAAACGTGAACAATTTTTATGTAAGTATTTTCTAGGAAAAAATAATTTTTTTAACAATTATTAATTAAAATTTATTTTAAAATTTAAATTAGAAAAAAATAAAGTTATTTGCTAAATTTAACTCAATACGAATTTCCCAAATTAATTTTTCATTTTGGTTTCGTATTGCAAAAATGTCACTTATTTCTAAATTACAACAAAAAAAAATTAATAAAAAATCATTTGTGTAAAAAATTGAAAAAATTATTTAAAACTGAAAAATTAGATTTTTTTTTGAAAGCATAAAATCCAAACAAGGTCAATACTGAAAAACAAGATGCCCAACCAACAGTCTTAATTATCTAAATACATAATTTAATTAAAAATTTTTGATCTAAAAAAAATTTTTACTTTGTCCTGTTTCTTTCGAGCCGCAATCACTTCACTATAACGAATTCTAGAAAAAGTCACCATTGTATACAAAGGAACCCAGTATGAGGGTAACAAAGCATTTAAGAAATTGTCCAATTTTTTTCTTAACTTATAACCTTTTGTTGTAACCAGATATTTCATCTATTATTGAATAAAAAATATTAAATTTAAAATATTAATTTTAAATTTAAGATTGATTTTATCTACTTCGTCATAATTTCTAATAGCCAATTCACAGATTGCATGAGCGTCAGGAACTCTGGTTTGTGAATATTTTTCAAGCACTTTATCAATATTATCAAAACCCATTGAATCCAAAATTTCGAAAAAAACAACAACATCTTCAAAAGCACAATTCATTCCTTGACCATAGAATGGAACCATTGCATGGGCTAAATTTAATTTTAAGTTATTTTAAGCTTTGGTTCAAATCTAAAAAATACCTGAATCACCGAAAAGAACACATTTTTTACCATGGTGAGGATCACACTAAAGTTTTCAAATAGAAAATCAAATAATATTTATTAAGAAAATTAAGAAACTTTACTGTGATTGAAATTAGAGAAGAAGGTTTGGTTGAAAAATACATTTCTACTAGACTTTCTTTACCCATTAAATTCATAGCATCAACAAAATACTTTTGAAAAAATTCTATCACTTGATCCGATGTCTTAAGCTGATCAAACATTTCCAAAGGCATGAAAAGAGTGCATGTAAACGAAAAGTCTTGATTGGGAAGTGCAATAAGCATAAAGTTTCCTCTTGGCCAAATATGCAAATGCTTTGGTGGTAAAGCAAATGTTCCATTAATTGGTGGAATCCTCAATTCTAAATAATAACCTGAATTGTAACTTTGCGAAAAGTTAACTGGTTTATCTTTGAGCAAACTTTGTCGTACAGTAGAATAAGCACCATCACAACCAATTACTAAATCTGAATTTATTTTCACCTCTTGACCAGTCAATGTGCTTATATAGTTAAATTTAGAAAAGTTTATCAATGAATTTATAAAATACTTTTCAAAAATAACTTCACCAGTATTTGTATTGCATTTTTTAACTTTATGATTAAACTCAATCGTCAAATTTGGATATTTTTCAGCCTCTAAAGTAAAATTTTATCATCAATTGTTATTCTAGAAGAAAAATTACCATTTAACAATAATTCGTTTAGATATCTTCGGTCTATTGAAAGAATACATTGGGAGCTTTTTCCATAGGGTACTGAATTCATGTTTCCATGAGTGTCATGAAGCATACGAGTGTACATTTCGATACCCTTAGAAGTGATTGCCTCTTCTGCGTTTATGCGCTTTAGTCCCTCTCGTCCACGCACACTCATAGCCATATTTATGCTTCTGCCAGCAACCACTTTCATTTTTCGAATGTCGGATCTATACTCAAATAGAGTTACATCATAATTTCTTTCTGCAAAGTAACAAGCTGCCAAACATCCAACTAGACCAGCACCACAGACTGTAATTTTTTTCTTTTCATCATTGATTTGAGAAATTAAACTGGGCATCTTATAAAAATAGAGTTAAAATAAATTTTTTTTTCTTTTTTATTTTTTTGCAACTGAGTTGAATAACTCTTGTGTCTTTGAAAAATGCTTGTATTATATAAATCAAATATTGCTTATAACTTGTGTTAAAAACGTAATTTTTTAGCACACCTAATCTTGATTGAAATTTTAGATAAGAATGTTTGACTCCCAAAAATAAATAAGTGATTATTTAACTCTAATTGTTTTGAATCAAAATAAATTTAGAAATAAAAATCAAATTGTGAATTTCCGTTAAGGGAGTCAGTCGATTTTAATTAGAAGAATAAAAATTTTGACCATTTGACTTTGAGATAAAAAATCTAATATTTTGATCTAATCTTATCTTTTTGCTTTTTGACTTTTTGTACTTTTGGCCTGAATCTAGAAAAAAGTGATAAAGACAAATTTTTCAGTAATATCTTTGTTTAAAAATTTTAGACATAAATTAATCTAAAAATAAAAATTCCAAATAAAAAAAGGAAGATTTTAAAATATTTTTTTTAAAAACTTTAAAAATAAAACAAAAAAAATTGCTAAAGAATTTCGACGTAGTTTGATGGAAATAGTCCGTTTTTTCCATTACAAATTCCATACCACCAGCCGATGGGATCTAAAATTAAAAAAAAATTGAAAACTTATTAAGCTAAATTTCATATACCTTTTTGTCTAACTATATAGATAATATCGTTTTCTTCAAAAGATAGTTCGTCAGGATCAGTGGCCGAATACGAATAAAGAGCTCTGCATTTTGGATAATTAGGTTCTTGTACTACCGGTTTGGGCTTTCTTTCTTTAATCGGTGGCCTAGAAAAAAAATTAATTAATAAAAAATAATTGTATTCTACTAACTTAATTTACTTTGGCTGATTTCCTGTTTTTTTTAAATTAGTTTTAGCTTTACTTGGTCTAGATCTGTCACCTTTTATTATTGTAATGTTAAATTTGTTTTTTAATTGCTCGAATTTTGGCCACCATTTTTCAGATTCAAAATTTTTCTGATAATAATTTGGATTTGGTCCTAATTTTTTGAAATTTCAATTAATTTTATCAAATTAAATTCTTTTAAATTTACTAGTTGTATTTGGAAGTCCTTGTGGGACTTTTATGCTACATTGTTTACCGCTGGGCACCATTGTGACCTCTTTGATCGATTGATCTTTGACAAATTTTAGAGTACGAGTGCCTCCACCAAACATTTTGTCCTTTTTTATCTCATATTCAATCCTAAATTAATTAAACAAATGTGATTAGAAAGTTAGAATTAAAAGAATTTTACGAATCACAAAAATCAATAGTAAATTCCTTGTTATGAGTTTCTTTGTAGCGTTTGGTAAATGTTGTCAAAAATTCTGTCTTAAATTCTACTTGTAATAAAGTACCGTATTGATTATAAGGTACAAGCATGACAAAATTATCACAATAATGACTTAGTATAATTTTATTTAGTTGTAAATATTCAATTCGACGTTTAATTACTTCCACCAGTTGTTTGCTTTTTTTATTTTTTACTTTTTCTCTACCAATAACATAAATAGCTTTGTTGGTCAAAATTAAGTCTCGTTTTTGGGGCTTAAATTTTCTCTCATATTTGTAGCATGTTTGAGCAAATTCAACGTTTTCCCGCTTTGGTATTAACGCTTGAATGCCCGGAAATCTATCCAAACCCATGTAATCTCCGTAAAATTTTCTGTTAACACTATTTTCTCGTCTTTCTTTTTTCTGATACAATAAATCGGCCGCCTCATTTTTTAGTTTCAAATAGAATTGTACTGCATTGAATCTTCTAAATGCTTTCTGCAAAACAACTGCATATTCGTTATATCGTCTGTCTTTAATCTCCTCTAACAAAAACAGCTTAAAAAAAATTAATAATTTTTTTCTAAAAAAAAAAAATTTTCTGTACCGATTCAGGTGACTTAATAAAAACTTTGGTCTTTCCCATTTGCCATTCTGATGGATCCATGTTAACCGAATCCATAATTAATTTTATACCTTTATCAACTGGTCCGTTCCAAAATTTGGTTTGTTTTGACACAATATGATATCTGTGTAAAAACTTGGCAAATTCGCGTCTATATGCAAAGCCAGCTCGTCTAATTCGTACATTTTCTACTAGACCTAAATATTTGATTTGATGCTTTATTCTTTCTTCCTCCACATTTCGCGACTGTTTTAGATCATTAGGCTTAATGCAGCGAATGTATGATGGATAGCATTTCATTAGTTTTTCAACCAGTTGATTAGCCTGAGATTTAATCTTACTGCCAGCAGTAGTCGGACGTTTACCTGGACCAGATGGCTGATCTGGAAATAAGTTTCGCACAAAAGAGCTTGATTAAATTATAAGTTTTCAAATTTTTTCTTTTAATTTAGTTTTTTTTTTTTTACCAAGAACTGGATTTCATTAAATCAACCAAATCCTGAAATAAGACATCTCTATTTTTTTCACAAAAACCCTCTATTTCATATTTCACATCACCGGCATAGTGTTTTACTAAAAATCCTGATCCACATGCAGTGAAATGGGCGTGACCCAAATAGGATTTGTGCAGTTTTTGAAGCAAATTTTGGTCAACTCCTTCTCCAGTTGCATGCATTGTAATCACTACATCATCTACTATACTAAATATTCCTGGTGGTGAATTTTTCGACTCAATCAAATCACAAACAACTTTGTTATTAAAAAAACTAATGTCATTCCATTTAATACCTTCTTGTTTGTACTCTTCCTATGTAAAAATGAAAATTTAAGTTGTATAACTTTTAAAGAAATGATTTCTTCTTTTTTTTTGAATTTATAAAGTATAATTTTTTAAAAGAAAATTTATGACACATTAATTGATAAAGATGATTCAAGTGAATCTTTAATAAATTTAAACAATAATTTAAGACTGATAAATAATCATAAATGAAGATTACTAATACATAAAAAGGATAAATTTTAGAAATTATTTTTTAGAATTTTGTTGTTTGTTTGTTAAAAAATGAGGAAAAAATTATATTGGGTATTTTTGGCAAATAAAATCTGACGTGAAAATCGAATTCTTTTTCAAGAGATATCCAAAAGCGACCTCAACCCATGATAACACTAACCGATGCTCTATTTGCGCTAACAATGTAGACAATCACAAAATAAAGGTTTTGTATCCATTTTGTTGATGTACAAAAGACAGGTGCTTTTTCTCATCAATGAGTTTACCAAAACTTATTTTATGTTTTAATAATCTTTTTATGCAAAATTAAAAAATCACTTTATGTTTTATTAGTTGCATTTAATAATATTTTTATGTTTTGATTAACTTTTTCTAAAAAAAATAAATTTATGTTGTGATCACTTTTGTTATGTTTTAGTAATCTTCATCCAAAAATCAGCTTGTTTTCCTGGTTTTATTTCTGATAACCATTGAATTTAAAAAATATTTTATATTCAAATTTTAAATCGATCAGTTATTTAAAGTCAAAACAAATTTTTGAATAAAAAATAACATTTGACAAACCAAAAAAATGATTTGAAAAAATACATTTAAGAAAAATGGAAGAATATAAAAAATTTAGATGAGACTAATGAAGAAAGCCAAATTTAATATAGAAATTGAATATTGAATATTGAATTAGACTTTAAGCTCAAGAAAGCTAATTTTTGTGGCACGTATAGAATTAATCACTTCTTAACATAATCAATTTTTAAAATAAATCAAAGCAAATCAACATCCAATATGCCTCATCTCTATATTTTTCTAATAAACCAAACTGAACTTTATTAAAAATTTATTTGAGTCAAATTTCCACAGCTAAGCTAAGGTCCTAAATACTTCAATAAAGATAGTTTTTGCGGGACGTTAGTCTGCAAGGTAATACGGTTTTATATAAAATTTTAAAGGATATTAATGCTAAAAAAATATTAAATTAAAATAATGCATGGTTTGACAGTTAGTTCAAAATTATCTTTAAATTTGAAGCTAGTGATTTGGATATTAGAAGTTAGCAATATGTCATAAGTATAGATTTAATTTAACACTAGAAAGTCTAAGGGGTTTTTTAGAACCTTTTTTTATAAATTCAAACTTAAACATTTCTTGATTGAAATAAAATTTTAATAACTTTTAAAAACTAATTATTTTGATTTTAAAAAATTTTAATCGATTTTCAAAAAAATCTTTAATTTGTTTACATAACTAAATTTAAAATGTTTATTAATAATCAGCCGGACTTTCTAGTGTTAAAAAGAATTTTAAAAATTATTTTTTTAAATGTTTTTTTATCACTTTTCATCAAAATTAATGAATGACAGCTAATTTAAACAATGAAAAAAATAAAAAGCCTTTGGCTCAAGTTAGAAATATTTTGTAATTTTATGTTTAAAAAAATAGTAGTAGTAGTAGTAAACCGAACACCAGTTTGAACTGTGAAAAAGTTCAAGTAGAGTTTTTTGGGCTGTAGCTCTCGCTATAAGACGTCCACTTTTGCCTTAAACTATTTAGACTCTGTGCATTTACAATATATGTTGGTAATTTATTCCATGCTTCCGTAACTCTTTTTGTGAGGAAATTAAATCGTGGTTGAAAATATTTCATTTTCATTTCTTTTTTTTACATATGTACATTTATGTTAAAAAAAATTGACAAAATTTTCAAAAATATTTTTGCTATTTGATGAAAAAAATTTCCATTAAAAATAATTTTAATTTTTTGTCCTAAGAAAATAAAATAAGAGTATAAGTATTAAAATTCTTTTCGAAATTAATCATTATTTAAACAGAGCCAAAATTTCTAAAAAAAATTTCTTACCTGCTCAGCTTTGAGTGTTAATTCAATAAATATTTGTTGTAATTTTTCATTGACATAATTTATACAAAATTGCTCAAAACCATTTTGGTCGAATATTTCAAAGCCATAAATATCCAATATACCAATATTAACCAAATTTGGATTTTTTACTTCCATTGCACTGTTGATAACCTTGAAAAAAAATTTAGAAATAAAAGGACTCTTTGTTTAGTCATCTCAATTTACATTGACCAAATGATCAAAAAGCCGAGCATATATTCCTTTTGCTAGTGCATTTCTTGTATATTCAGCCTGTTCTACATTTAAAGTAACATCTATCTTTTCATTTATACTCCCAGCTCTAGTCTCAATAGTACGGCTAACTAATTTTGTTCTCAGATTTTCTTTATTTATACCCAATAAGTAACTCGGATACTCTAAGGCTTTTTTATTTTAATTAGATATAAAAATTATAATTTTCAACAAAATTTACAATCAATATTTTCAGTTTGAGCGTAATTTCCGTGAGGAGTGAATTTAATATTTCCAAGATGCAAAATACCAGCCACTATTTTAAAAATGTTAAATTGGTCTTGGTCAGATATTTTGACAGCTTGCATTGCGCTCTGGACTTCTTCAAAGTCTTTTCGGTCATTTATTCCATCTACTTCATAGCAACCACTTCTATTTAAATACATGAACCTACTCATGTCTACTATGCCCAGCTTTTCTAATCAAAATAGATATTAAAATTAGCCATATATAATCGATTTGTTATTAAGAAAACTACTGTGTAAATCAATATTATTATAAGAGCATAACTGATAAAATATATGAAAATTTCTCTCATTTTTTGCTTGGCCAACAACTCTTGACTTGAAAATAAAACTTTTGAATTAAATTCTAATTTTTTTATTTTTTAATTTACTTTTTCTAGTAAAAAATTAGTAACTCGACCTGCTTCGGGCTCGCCACTTCTGCTAAATTGAATTTCAACATATTTACCCTTTAAAAAAAATTGAAGTTTTTCGAAAGCTATTTGAAAACAAGACATACAAATCTACTTGAATTGTTGTTTCGTAGAGTTTTAGCGTTTCCGAACGCTTCCAGCAGCGGATTCGATTGAATGATGACGTTTTTTATATTCTGAACTTTGTGTGATTGATTTCCACCAGATACTTTAGAAATGTAGCTCATAATGTATTTGGCAGATACAGTTTTGCCAGCGCCTGACTCACCACTAATTATTACGCACTGATTCTCATTGTCAATTAGCATGTTACGGTACATAAAATCAGCAACTGCAAATATGTGCGGTGGATTCTCAATTTGACTCTATTTGAGCTTACATTAGTTTAAAATTTTTACTTAAATTCTTTTGAAAATCTTTTTACGGCTCCACGGTATTTTTCTACTTCCTCGTCAGAAAAGTAAGGCAATTCTTTGTAAGGATTTACGGCTATTAGCACAGGTCCGATATAAGTCTGTTTGTCAAATTTAAATAAAATTATTTTTTTTAATTAGCAAAACTTTACATATATGTAATTATCCATTAGTCTTTTTTTAAGATTGTCAAAAATGGCCTGTTCGGTGATTTTGGGTAAGAGCACCATGTCGTCAAAGCCCGACTGTTTGACATTGTTAGAAGTCCAATGATAGTTCTAAATTAGTATTTTTCATTTTAAAAATTAAACAAAAGGAAAAATTTTACCATTTTTTGACTAAGTAATCAAAGCATTAATAGAGAACAATATTTTCTAAAAAAAAAACCCAAAGATTAAACTCTAGCAACGCGAATATAATCATATTTGATTGTAAAAAAAAAGTCAATTTTCAGGCAAATTGCTACAAAAAACCTTTTCTTTTAGCTAATGCATCATTCATGATTTTTTTGAAAGCTCAAATAAAATTATTCTAAAATATAACTCTCTTTATTTTTTCGTTTAAAAATATTTTATAATTAATTATAAATTTGAAAAAAACCTTCATAATTTTACTTTTAAATTTAAGTCATATTTTTTAACCATTAATCATAACACAACTTTATGCAAAATAAAATCCTATTTTAGACTTTTTTCTATTTAGATTAGATAACTTGTAAATTGTTATTAATTAAAGGAAAAAATAACCACTAATTTAAGCTCAATAGATTATTGTTTTTCAAGCAAAAAAATTCCAAAAATCTTTCATAAATTTTATACTTGAGTGATTTCGTTCAGAATGATTCATCTGATTCATCAAATTAATTTATAATGTCTGATTTTATACACAATCAATTGAGCGAATGAAACTAACAAACAAATTTGAAATAACTCTTAGCCACTTTTGAATATTCAATTTAGATTCAACTAATTAAAAAAAATTTTAATTTTCTTATCTAAACACATGGACTTGCTAGAAAATAGAAAAAAAAATCAATATTCATTTTTAGAGAAAAATTATTAACTGAGAGCAAATAGAACAAAAGTAATAAATAATTTTATTTTTAAATAGAAAATTTTTTTATAAATTTGAATATAAGATTTCTTAATAATTTAATCTCTATTTTAGCCATTTGACGACCTAGTTTAATTTTGTTTATAAATCTTGCCTTTATTTTAGTCTAAGTATACAAATTCTTGATTTTGAACGCAGTAAACTTTTAATTAGTTTTCTATTTAATCTCTTGAAAGCCACCAAAAACAAACTTGGCATAGAAGTTTTTTTTTTTCGTTTTATTCTAATAAAAATTCCGACTTTTTTTTTAAAGACTATTTATTTAAAAAAAAAATTCTCTAAATGCTTTCGATAATTATTAAGTATCAAAATTAGTATAAAAAAATATTTTGATCAAACTTTTCAAATTGATTATTACAGTTAGTTGAATTTATCAATTTTTAAATTTTAATTTTAGAAATTTTTTTTTTTAACATTTTTTTAAAAAAATGTACATCTATGAAAAATTGATTGATTCGGATTTTTTCATTTCACCTTTTTTCCAACGATTTTGATTGCTTACAAGAGTCGAATTCAACTTTGGTAATTCAGCATCTAAATTTGAAATACTTCTGACCGTGGTAACAGAACTGACTGATCTATAGCTCTCATTGCTAGTGATTGAAAAGTGATCATCATCAAAATCCGGATCACACATGTTCTCAGGACTAGCATGTTCCATTCTGAAAACACTATGAGCGAATACTTTTGGCTCCTGGACTTCTTGGAACAATTGTTTATTACTTGATTTAGGCAAGTTTGATTTGCTTGTAGCTTTTGTCTTTACTGATGATTTTTTGCCAGATTTGTCAATAGCTGATGAAGACAACGACTTCTTCGGAGTCTTCGCACTTAATGTATGTCCAACACTAGTTTCTGGAGCGATGCCAAAGCTTTTCATCATGTACTCTAAGGCACCTAGTGGTTCGACCAAGTCGATAGACCTCTTCTTGGCCAGACTCCATTCAGGCAAGAAAGAAAAACTTATAGCCAAAACTTTTTTCGCATTAGATTGTAGTCCTACATTCAGAGTGCTGTTCAGTTGGTCTTTACTGTTCAGGCATCCTTTGCTAGCTTGTCTGTCTCGAGTAAAATTAGCTCTACGCTCCAAAACCGAATGAATGCTGGTTATTTTTTTCGAAAAATTTTCTTGTCTCAAAATGAATTCTTTTATTGAGTCATGTTGTGATAATAGAGTGAAAATAATGCACGCATCCATGAATATTCTCGGATTACTAGACTGATAAGCTTGGAGTAAATTAAGCAAAAGCAAACAGGAGCCAGCCGGACTTAAAATATACTCTATAGTCTGCGAGTATTTGCTTAGATTTATTAAAATTTGCAAGCAAAGCTTGACTAGATCCATGTGTGGCACACTACGATTACAATTCATTATGAATGCGTAGAGAATTTCGATGGCACCTTCGCGGGTAAACAATAAACAGCATTCTGGCGACAAACGAGTTACTTTATCCAAATCGACTAGAGCCAGCATTATTTGTTGAATAGGCACACATGGATAGTTTAAAATTCTGAGTGAATTTTTTATCCTTGAGCCCAATGTGTTTGATTCAGAAGAAGTGTTTGTTTGATAAAAGCTTAGTCTTGACCGAATCGAGCCCAATATTTGAGTGGTCGATTTGCGCACTTGAAATCCGCGCCAAGCCGACTGAATTTTTGTAGCACAATGATTCAAAATTGCCATTTCGTGCTCGACACGTATCTCTTCAAGTCTCTGTTCTCTGATTGTCTCTAAATTTTTTCTAGTCCAATAGCCTCGCCAATATTTTTGAATAATTACAGCACTTAAAACTCTTGTTTTTTCCCTCTTAATCAAGAAACTTCTCCATTTTCTTTGAATTAAAACAATTGATTTGATCAAAATGCGTCTATGTTCCAAAAAGTCGTATCTAAATTTCATTGATCGGCTCCATTTTTGTATTTTAATGGCACATTGCCGATATCTATTCATCTCTCTACGAAATTTGTAATAATTATAAGCTTGTTGTATAACAATTGCTGCTTTATTTTGTTTTTTAATTAGCTCACGGAATCTTGCCTGTATGAGCGGTAAAGACCTCATCAATTTCAAAAATTTGATTCGATCTTGCTTGCCCAAGTACCAGCTTTCTATTCTAGCAACACTTTTTTTCATCAGAATAAATTTTTTTCGCTGAATGAAAGATCTAAAATTTGATTGAATTACTAGAGCAGACTTGGTCCTTTTGGCCACTTTGTACCTATATATGGCTTGAATTTTAAGAGTATATGTTTTAAGAAGAATAAAATTGTTTCTTGGTTGTATGCAATTGCGATACCATGACTGAATTGTGAGCGCAGCTGAGCGATATTTGGTCATTTGCTGCCGAAATCTTAGCATTCGCCAGCTTTTTTGCAGCACACAAGCTGCTTGCATTTGTCTTTGTAATTGTTTTTTCTCTTCCAGCAAAGCATTTAAACATTTTCGAAATTTTTTGTACCTAAACAATCTTTGGCAAAGTAGAACACATTTGTTCACTTGAAATTCTCTTTCTATTCTCATCTGCTCTTCTAATTTTAAGGCATTTAGACATCGCCTAAATTTTACTAGTCTCCATTTGCGCTGTACCAAAACAGCTGATTTTAGAATCATTTCTAGTTGATATTTTCTAAAAAATTTCCTAAATCGTTTCATTCGAATAGCTCTCTGACACATAATGACACATTTTAAAAGCTTTTCTTTGCGTTCCTTCTCCTCTTTTTCCATCTGAATAAGCAGCATTTCTTTGCGTTGTTTTTCCATTTGCTGCTGAATGACCAATTCGTCTTGTCTTTTGTTTAGCATTTCGAATTCGAGCGCAAGGCCCTTGGATCCGGCAAGCAGTTGACTCAAGCGTTCAGTCTTTGTTCTAAGCTTGATTTCTCTCAATTTACGCCGAAATATTTTGTATCGCCACTTTTTCTGACAAATAATAGCATATTTTTCTAACAAAAATGTGTCGGCAAAATTTTCTTTATTCAAGTAATTTCTGTCAAGCTTGGGTGTTTGGATAAAACGAGAGTCTTCTTCGGCCATTTTCGAGTCAAAAGGAATCTGATCGCAAAAGTGGGAAGTGTACTTTAGAGGAAAATGTGGTGTTTTAGGACCATCATCAATCACAGTTTTGCTATTGAGCGGATTTTCTTGGTCAATTGAAATATCCACATATTTAGTCGCAGCTATTTTAGTTATTTTGGTTGAAGTTGAACTAATTAAACAAGGGCTTTGATCCGATATGTTAGATGTTTTGATAAAATCGGACAATTTTGGAGTCAATTGTGCTCTGCCTGTTGGCTGAGTGGGAGTCTTGATTTCTGGATACTTGGGGGTCGAGTCCAATGCCCTTGGCTCAGTAAACGAATCTTCATAAATGCTTTTTACACATCTGGACTCTGTATCTTGCCGAGTCTCAGATTTAGCCTCAATGGTAATGCCCAGGTTTTTGTTGTTTTCCTTGTTGCCATTTTTTTCAATGATAACTGTCTCGTCAAATTTGGACTTTTGTGCTGTGGATTTTTTTAAAATAGTTGTTGTAGTAGTCGTAGTTGTTTTGTACTTGGTGGAAAGAGTTGTTTCTTTTTTTTTAACCAAAGGTGGATCTGTTTTTTTCTTAAGAGGCTGAAGCATGTTCAATGGTCTTCGTATGGGCTTTTTTTCTTCAGGCTTGATGCATACACCGAAAGCATGGACCAAAAATTTTAGTCTTGCCGAATTGGTTACCTCAAATAAAATTGCGAATTTAAAATTACCGGGTTTTTCCGGCTGCCAGGTAATTTTCAAATTCACATTTTTGCCTTGTTCAATTGTAAGCTGAATATTGTTAATGTTAAGTTCGTTGTTCGATACAATTAAGTCGAGATCAAATTTTTGTGGATTGATTAGCAGAACAGAACGCACCACTGAGTCATTTATTTTTAATTGTCCAAAATTAATTTTTGGCGGTTTGGTAAACGGAGCTAGTGTCAAAATGTTTTCTTCATCATCATCTTCTTTTTTCGATTTGGGCTGTTTTTTGGCTGGTGAAATAGAAAATACTAGACCATGGGTACTTGGCACACAATCTGTCATTTTATTTTATTTAAATGTATTTTAATTTGTTTAAAAAAAATTGAAAAAAGCTTCGAATAAAATTTTTTATATATATTAAGTGAAATTTTTAATTGTAGGTTAAGGTTTTTATACAAAAAATTTTGATTTTATTTTTCATATAATCTAAAATAGTCGATATTTTAGTCTGCGTATATTAAGTAAAATGCTGGTTACTTTTTTTTTGTATTAATAGTGCTGAGATTTTTAATTAAATTTTGTCATAGTCTGGTATGGATTAAATTTTTCAAATTTTTTCTAGGCATATCAAGCATATCCTAAAACTCAAAATTTACTTAAATTAAGTAAGCTAAGTCGAGTATATAAAAAAAATTTATTTTGAGCAAAATTTATTAAAAAATTTATTAAAAAGATTATTTCAGATGCGTTTATTTCAAATATATCGGACTAAATTGAAAAAATCAAACAAATTGCGTCATAAATGGACATCCTGGTCTTCTTAGCCCAAGTTCCTGACGCCAACCTGGTCCTCCAAAACCTCTTCCATAAGGCCATCCTCTCATTGACAAATTAGAATCGGAAATAGATGATTCATTCAACGGCTGGGCTTCCAAATACACAGCACTAGCTAGAAAAAATTTCATTTTTTTTATCAAAAATAATTATTTTTAATGGTGATTTTAATAAATGAAGTATTAATCAGTCTTTTGAGACATTAATCTTGAAATTAAAAAAAAATTATTTTTAGATCCTTAGGAAAAAATGAATTTAATTTTTGACTTTTGTTTTTTTTTTGTTCCAAAATTCAAAAAACTTTTTAATTTTTTCTATCTTTAATCTTGTTTTTTTCTAGTTTATATGTTTTGAATCATTCCAAAGAAAGGTACAAGATTAGTTTTAAAAATTCAATAGAGGTAAAACGAGCCTCCAGAGTAAGAAAGGGTCAGAGCCAGCTAGTCTCGATTACAATGTTGTGCGTATAACGTATAACTAAAAGAATGAACCAAGTACATTGGGCTGAAATGAAGGACTAAGTTTCATTTCAAAACTGCCAGTGTATTTTTTACCCAAACTGTATTTTTAAATAGAATAAATTTTAATTAGAAAAAAAATCATATCGAGTAAAAATTATAAAAATTATTTTCAGATTATTTTATTTGATTAAAAATCAAAAAAAAAAATTTTAAGATAGACCAAATTTTACAATATTCTAACAAATAGTTAAATAATTTTTTAAGCAAACATCAATTATTTTTTTCTTCCTCCTCTTTCTTTCAAATGCAATTGAACAACACTCTCCGAGTACAAATTATAATAAGCCAGAGTGTTTTGATCTTTGATGAAGAGTGCGTCTAGTTGCAATTTTTGTTTACCAGCCGGAATGGTAAGCATTTCAGTTAGTTTATTTTTTATTGAGCCAACTGTTTCAGTGAGCGGCATTGTTAGTGTAATTGATTGACCATTTAGATTCCATTCGGGTTTCTCGGGAACTATAGGACATTGAACATAAAATTTGATAGGTCCGCGCGACTCGAATTGAGCCAAAAAATCAGCTTCAGGAATCAAGTGTTCTTCAGTTTTTTGTCTTTTAGAAGCAGGCTCTTCTAACTCAGCCGGAATGTGAACTTGTGATGTAGTAGATTGAGTCTGAGCCACTGGTGCTGGTTGAGTTTGTACAGCAGGCTGTGGAGGCACGCTTATTACTTTATAGCCTGATAGCATGGCTGATGGAGGCTGAGGAGGCGCCTGTTTGACAACAGTTGTCGTCAAGGCCGAAGTTATCATCGGAGTGGGTATAGTGGGACCTATTTTACTAGACTGATCGCCAACAAGACCTTGACTTTGATGAATCGCCTTTATTTGCTCTTCTAACGAGATGCCACTCATAGCGCGCTTGGACGTCATCTCCATTGTGTTCGAATGGCCGTCCCAAGTAGCCAAATCGCGCTCTCTTCTATCTTCTTCACCTTTTTTCTTTCCAATTATGGTCTCTTCTGCACCTCTGCCGAACATATCGCTACGGTATTCAGCCATACGTTTTAAATTAGCTTCGATACTAACACCACCAGCCAGCACATCCTCTTGTTCTTCTCTTTCTTTGCGTTCTCTTTGCTTCTGTTCAAGCCATTTTGGATCCAAAGTAGATATACGCATGTGCTCGGACATCATGGATGCTGGTATCAACTCGCCAGTAATTGGCGATTTAAAATAATCTTCAGCACCGTGTTTTTTGCCTTGTTTAGCCTTGGGATCATAGGGACGAATTATAACATTTGCGGGATTAGGCGGCAGAGGAATGTCTGGTTTGATCGTAGGAGTTCTTTTGCTTCTATTATCCTCTTCTGTCACGTCCTCTTCCATAGCCACATGGTCTACATTTTTATCTTTAGGTATTGAGTCTACTGTCACTCGGCTTTCATCTTCTAAAATACGCTGCATTAACAGTCTGCCATTGTTATCCAATGCACTTGGATCCAATTGGCCTGATTCTATTCTCTCTTGGACGATAACTCGAGCGCCTACATCTGCCGGAGTAGTTGGAGGTGGGAAATTTCCTACCTCATTGGGTTGATAATCTACAGTTTCGACTACTACAAAATCATGCCAATCAATCTGGGCATAGGCAACTCTCTCTTTTTCGGCTAATTCGTTCTCTTCAGCTCGTTCTTTTTGTTGTACTCTTTCCCATTCGACTCTGTATGCCAAACTTTTCAAAATTCCGAGTGGATTTTCGATTTCTTGCCGCAATCGTTCAACAAGATCTTTAGGTGGTAGAAGAATTTTTGTATATTGATCTACTAAACGAGTAAAATAGTTGAAATGGCTGTGCTGTGGCTTGAGAAAGTCGAACATTGGATTGCGTTGTTCTTTATTCATTAAATTTGTCAAGAACGGTCTACCGTTTCTGGCTACAAATTGAGCAGTTAGTTTGATCACATCAATATCCAACGGCATCACTGATGGAGCATCGTTAATGAACTCGAATTCCGGTGGAGGGTCTTTCAGAATGATCATTTGTTCCATTATTTTTAATTGAGTATCCTGTGCCTTTGAACTAAGCGTCATTTTTTGAAGAGTCAGTGGCAAATTTTGAGTACCATTTACTGGAGTCTGTTGTGGAACAATGGCTGGTGGTTCTTGCATAGGCCGACCTTCGGCTATCTCTTTTACTTTGTGCTCATAGTAGCTGTGATAGGGATCGGATGGATTTAAAAAGTTGAATTTTGTGTTATTTATTTCATTTTGGCGAATTTTTTCCTCAAATTCAGGACCATTTCGGGCAACAAATGTGGCTGTTTTGTCAACTATACTTCGTACCTCGGGTGGTGGGTAAATTATACCTATTGTAGTCGGCATTTCGATCAAGTCAAATCAAGCAAAATGGAATTAAAATAAACAAGTCGTTTATTAGATTAAAATATAATTCATAGTAATTTAAAAAAATTTTTTACATGAAATTTTTTGTGAACTCAAAACAAAGTTAACTTTTGGTTAATTTAAAATGAACAAGGCAATGTGAATAAATTGTTATAACATAAGTCCAAGTATATGTATTTACAATCCAGATTTGGATATTTTTAAATTTAATTAATTTTCATCTGATAATTCAAAAAGATTTTATTTTTCAATATTTCTTTATTTTTTCAATAATTGTGATAGACGCAAAAAAACTCAGAAAAAATTGTCAGTTTTATTTTTGTTTTAATTAACATTAAAAATTAGAAAAATTTCTTTTAATATTTAAACTAAATAATGATTTATACTAAATATAACGATTGTCTGAAAACAGAAAAAAAATTATAAAAATTTTTTTTTTAAAAATTACTTATTTCAACAAACCTAACCTTATTTCATGACGAAAGTTTTTTCGAGTCATTAAAAAAATATTAACCCTCTCAAGAGGTTAACTTTTTCTAAAATAATTTTTTAAGAGATTTTTTATTTTGATATAACTTTTTCAAAAATAGCCGATGATTATTATATTAAATCATACAAAAATTTCAGAAAAAATAAAAATTTAGCCTTTTCTGGCATTTCATAAAGAAATATGCAAGCAGTAAAAAAATGCGACGAAAAAACTTCTAATTTTAGATTCTCAACTGATTTAAAAATCAAATCTAAAATTAAAAAATATTAAAAAAAATGAATATTCCAAAGCTTTTCAGTCTATTTGTTTTATTTTTTCTAGCTAGTGCTGTGTATTTGGAAGCCCAGCCGTTGAATGAATCATCTATTTCCGATTCTAATTTGCCAATGAGAGGATGGCCTTATGGAAGAGGTTTTGGAGGACCAGGTTGGCGTCAGGCACTTGGGCTAAGAAGACCTGGATGTCCATTTATGACGCAATTTGTTTGATTTTTTCAATTTAGTCCGATATATTTGAAATAAACGCCTATCTTTTATCAATTTTTTTTTAATAAATTTTGCTCAAAATAAATTTTTTTTATCCTCGTATTAACTTACTTAATTTAACTAAATTTTTAAAAGCAGGGACTACATTGATAAAAAATTGAAATTAAATTATAAATTTCTAAAGATAATTACTTAAAAAAAATTTTTATATAAATTTAATTTTTCTTTCTAGTAAAACATTCATTTTAAAATAACGCCCAACCTATTCATTTTTTTTAAATAAGTTTAAGTAAGTTTTTATTCTTTGTCTCATTCAGTATTGAAATCTATTTTTCGAATTCTTTTTTCAAAGTTAGTTAACACTCAAAAACCGGAGGGGTCCTTTGAACCCCTTCTGTAACTTCCTTTATTTGTTTTTTATTCAATAAATTTAATCATTTTTTTTAATT
>PJRA01000549.1:507369-531201 GCA_016987375.1 Brachionus koreanus | reverse complement strand
TTATTAAATTATTTAATTTTTTTTATAAAATAATTTTATTTTCATTGAAAAAAAGTATTAAAAAAGATTTAAATAAAAGGCTCTAAATAGTCATCCGGTTTTTGAGTGTTAATTGTCACTACAATCTACAAATGGCCTGATGGGTGCATTAAAGAATCAGTTTTTAACATTAATGTTGTTTTTTATTAGTATGATTGAATTATTAAAAATCAACTTTTATAAATCTCTATTTGAAGCGTATTTATGTGATTTATATTGAGGAATTTTTGATTAATTCTAAATATTTTATAATTCTGCATTTATAGCATGACCGTCTGAAACCAGATTTTGAGCATAGTACATAGTATAGTGTATTTGCTAAAAATTTCAATTTGTCTTTGATCAATCTGTAACTGTAGATGTTAATTTTGGAATCAGTTTGACGGCTCTCCTCTGAACTGAGTATTTTACTTGTAATACTAACTGTTTAAATCATAATTTAATTAATTGCTTTTTAAATGCTAATCAACAAACAAGTTACAAAACAGACTAAAGAGATCAAACAATCTTTTTTTTTTTGATTCTAAAAGTTTTATTCTTGAATAATTTTTAATCAATATTCAGAAAAAATATATGAAATAACTAAATTTAAAATTTTTTTTAATATCATCCGTGTTTTCTAGTTAGTGTTAAAATGTTTGAGTTTTAGAAAAATTAATTAAAATGACAAAAAATTCCTTTGATTCTTTTTTAATTTTGATAAAAACTTTAAATCTTTAACCAAGTTCATGGATCAATAAAACAATTATATTATTATGGAATATAATGATAAAAAAAATTTTTCAAAGGAAATATTATTGTTATTTTCAAACATATCATAGTTAAAATTCCTTCGGCTTTTTATTTAGATTATTTTGAATGAATCATAGAAAAATAGTGATATTTTTTTAGTTTATTTTTATTTGAAAAATATGTTAAAAAAATTTCTTTATCCCAAAAATGGATATCCATATCCATAACCAAAAGGTGGAAATCGACGCAAACCGAAATATGGTCCAAATCTTCCACCATAAAATCTTGGTCCTAAAAATCTTGGACCAAAAAATCTCGGACCGAAAAATCTTCCAATACCAAATCGCTGAGCTTCAACTGTTACACTGGTAGCTATTAAAACAATCAAAAACAATCCGAATAATTTAGTGTAATTCATTTTTTTCTTTTTTTTTTACTCGTAATTCTGTTAAAATCGTGGATATTTTACTTTCTTTTATATTATGGAATAAAATTAAAAAATGTGAGGTCAAAATTTTTTTTCCAAATATGTTCTAGATTTTTTTATCTAAAACTCTATTTCCTTTAATTCAAGTATATTTTTATCATATTGCTAAATTTAAAAATTCTTAAGTGTCAAATTTAAGCATAATATGATTATATCTTTTTGAAAACTAGACGAAAAAAAAAGCAATATATGACTTATTTTAATCATAAAAATATTCTCTACAAAATGGTACATTAAACTAGCAACACATATATAGTGTCATGTAAGGACAACTTTGATCGTAGCTAGAGGTCAATTAAAAGACCAGGGTGGATAAATTTCGAAATTAAGTTTCAAAAATATATGAATTTTAGAAACTAGAGAAAATAAACTATAAATCCTCTAAATTTCACTTTTATATCATATTTGGTTCATCATTTTTTTTCTAAATGAATTTTACGACAACCATTTTGGCCACCCGTTAATCTGAAAAATTTTACATTAAATTTTTTTGCAACTATTTTCTGTATTGTTCACAATAAATAAATTTAAATAAAAAAAATTAAATTTTATTTTATATTTTATTTTAAAACTAATAGGAGACATTTGTTACCCAAAAAAAAGATCAAATTATAGCTCTCATCTAATGACGGACAGACAGACAAACAATTTTAAGAACATGATAAGAGATATAAGATTATACAACAAAAATTAATCTTTTTTGTGTAAAAGTTAAAATTTTTATTCTCAAAAAAAATTAATCTAAGTTTTGATTGAGTAGCTGTATAAGTTTGAAATTAAGCTATTCGTATGATGTTATGAGTTTTTTTTTTTTCTGGTAACAAAATATATTAAACAGATTAAAATAAGGAGTTTAGCAAAATCTAAAATAACAAATTTTTAACTAAAATCAAAAAAAAAAAGAATTAGCTAAACGTTCCAACAAAGCAACAACATCAAATTTCTAAAAAAAAAGAATTTTAAAAAATTTTACAAAAAAAACAATCTTTTTTAAATTAAATTTTAGCGTTGGAAAATAAGGTACTTTTTTGATAGTTAGTTTTTTTTGTTAGCTTTTGAAAATAATAATAAATAAAATAAAATATAGAAAAAAAAAATTTATTTCATTTTATCCATTCTATGGTTGAGCTTGGACCAATTGTTGCATTTGCTGTTGTTGTTGTTGTTGCAACATTTGATGTTGTTGTTGCTGTTGTTGATTCTCTTGGCTATACTCTCTATTTTCGATGGCTTTTAATTCGGCTGTGTTAAAAGTTCCCTCGGTTTGGTACTCAGCAACATACAAATGAGGATCAATGACTTTCGGTATTGGTTTGATCTCAGTTCCCAATTCTTGTTCGATTTTATGTAAAGCAAATCTAAGACAAAAATTAAGTCTATGCTTTTTTATTTTACTGGTGTCAAATTACCTGTCATCATAGGTGATTAGATTGATGGCAATGCCCAAGTGACCGAATCTACCCGAACGACCGATACGATGCAAGTAGGTTTCGGACATTTTTGGGAAGTCGAAGTTGATGACCACATTTACGGCTTGAATGTCAATGCCTCTGGTGAACAAGTCAGAGCATACCAAGTTACGGCAAGCACCGTTTCGGAAATCGTGGAAAATTCTGTTTCGGTGGTCTTGTCGCATTTTAGCGTGAATGTAAAAGCATGAGTAGCCTAGTTCAGTTATTTTTTTGGCCAACAATTCAACTCGTTGAGTTGAATTACAGAAAATAATTGACTGGTTTATTTGTAGCTTAGAGAACAATGTGTTCAAGCAGTGCACTTTTTGTTTCTCTTGTACATAGGCGTAGTATTGGGTGATACCTTTGAGGGTCAATTCTTCCATTAGATTTATTTCGTAAGGATTGTGCATGTGTTTTTTCTTTAATAAAAATAATAAAAATAATTTTAAAAAATTCTTTTTATCTTATTTTTTTTAATTACAATAAAAGCGTCCACAGTGCATGGAAAGGTTGCCGAATAGAGCAATATTTGTCTATCTGGTTGCAAATAGCTAATAACAGAATCAAGCATGTTTTTAAAGTCTTGCGAGAGCAATTTGTCAGCTTCATCCATAACAAGCATGTTACACTTGTCCATGACAGCAAGACCTTTTTTCATCAAGTCCAAAATACGGCCTGGAGTGGCGATTACAACATGGACTGTTTGTTGAAGACGCATAATGTCCTCTTTCAAGTTGGTGCCACCAGTTGTAGCCATGACTTTGCATCCCATATGCTTGGAAATCTCAATGCATATTTGACTTGTTTGCAAAGCTAATTCACGGGTTGGTACGATGATTAACGCTTGAATTTTGTCTTTAGTTGTATCAATGCGTTCTAGGATCGGTATCAAATAGGCACCAGTTTTGCCAGTGCCGTTCTTAGCTCTGGCCAAGATATCACGACCAGTCAAAGCGATCGGAATACTTGCCTCTTGAATTGGTGATGGATTTTCCCAACCTTTTTCGAAAATACCCATCAAAAGCTCTCTTTTAAGACAGTAGTCCTCGAACTCATGTCCTTTAGTCGCTGTAACATCCTATAAACATGTTCAAAAGTAACAAAAAAATGGAAAAAAAATCAAAAAATACAGTTGTTTTGACTCGTCGGTCCTTGACTGGTATATTTAGTTTGGTCTTCCAGCCAGCTTCGGTTTCGCTTTAGACAAAAGAAAATTATTACTATTTACTTGCCAAAAATAGATAATATTATACTTGATCTCATTTGCTACGTTTTGTGTATCCATGGTCATAATATTTTAAAATTATCTTTTTTATTCAAATGTTTTTTTTATGTTTGTCTAAACTCAAAAATAAAAATAAAAAAGTGTTAGAAGAAAAGCTTAATAAGAAAAAGAAAAAATTAAAGCCAAAAAGAATTTTGAAATTAAATTTTAAAGCTGAAGATAGAACAGCCAGTTGGTTTTTAATGAAATTTTTTTTTGGCTTGGCTTTTTTGCTTTAAAATCATCATCTATTTTAAACCATTGTTGTTTGATTATAATTGCACAAGAAGTTTGGATTGATTGACTTAAAAGAGCATGAGAGATTAAGCCAAATAGAAAAAGAGATGTTAAGCTGAACAATTTAGCCAAGAGTGAATGCAAGTGAATTTTGAAAAAAAAGAACGCTTTGAAAGCCAAAAACGAACTGAATCAAAGCGTGTAAATCTCTCTTATGACTACTTACATTTTATGAATTGAAAAATTAGAAAATAAAATCCAACTCAGTTTCAAAATTACTTCGTATTTGTTCTTCCATTTCTGTTTAATTCTAATGCAAGTAAATATAAAATATTCTAAAATTGGTGCAAATGCAACTTAATTTGCTTGTTGTTAATTGAATCATACGAATTGCAAATGTCGTTTTATGTTTTACTATATCCCTGAATTATTATTGACAGATTAAGACACCCTCTGATAAAATTCATAATTTACATCATTATGTTGGAAATAAAAATGTTTTGAGTTTTTAATTTTTTTATTTAGAAAAAAAAATTAAAAATTTATTTTATCCACGCCAAAGTCCAAAACCAGGTCCCCATCTTCCAAAGCCTCTGCCGAATCCCCAAGGACCGAAGCGTCTTCCATAGCCAAATCGTCCAAATCCTCTGCCAAATCCTCTTCCATAGCCAAATCGTCCAAATCCTCTGCCAAATCCTCTTCCAAAGCCTCTTCTTAGCCCAAATCTACCTCTAAACTGGCCCTCCACCAATGAACTGCCTATCAAGGCAACTATCATAAATATGGCAAAAATATTTTTGAAATTCATTTCTTAATTCTTCAAATTTAGTGCTGATTGCTTGACAATCAGAAGTATAAATAAGCAGTTAATCAAGCTAAATTTGAATTGACCTAATGTCTAATTCCATTAATTCCATTCCTTTCTGAATTATGCTTTATAATAAATTCAAAAATATTTCTTGATAAATTCAGGCCAATTTTTTTAGTTAAAAATTCATAACTTTGAAAAAAAATTTAATTTTAAAGAGATTGTTTTGGAAGTATTTTTTGATAGATTAAAGAACTTTAATTTTTTCAATAACTCAAAAGAAAAAAAAATTTTTTTCCAAATATTTGAATTTAAAAAAATTATTCAATAAATAATAATAATGAATTTAAACTAAATCAATATATGATTATTTATATTAATTATCTTGGACTTTGATCTTGAAAAGTATAATAACCTAAAAATTTTTTGAAAAATTAAGTTCAAGGCGTTCTAGATAAATTATAATATTTTTTGTATAATTAATAGACTTTGCTTATGGAAAAAAAAAAATAATATTTTTTTAAATTCCACTTAAAATATCTAAAAATGCTAAGAGCTATCAATAAGAGTCATTGTTTGGTATCGACTATCACTGCAAATTACAGTCGTCGTTCCATCACTCAAATGCACTCAATTAATTTCACTGATACACATATCATGCTGAAAAATACTTGCAAGGAATTTGTGGACAAAGAATTGCTTCCTTTGGCTGCCAAAATTGACAAAACCCACGAATATCCAACTGAAATTATCAAAAAAATGGGAGAACTAGGCCTAATGGCAGTAGATATACCAGAAAAGTATGATGGAGCTGGCCTAGACTATCTTTCATATGCGATTGCAATGGAAGAAATTAGCCGAGGCTGTGCTAGCACTGGTGTAATAATGTCGGCTCATAATTCTCTTTATCTCGGACCTATTTTCAAATTTGGTAATGAAAAACAACTAGATGAATATTTAAGGCCTTTTACGAAAGGAGATAAAATTGGTTGCTTTGCGCTTTCCGAGCCAGGAAATGGATCTGATGCCGGTGCTGCATCGACAACTGCGGTAGACAAAGGCGACCATTGGGTACTAAATGGAACCAAGTCTTGGATAACTAATGGCTATGAATCAGAGGCAACAGTAGTATTTGCTACAACTAATAAATCTCTAAAGCACAAGGGAATAAGCGCGTTTATTGTCCCAAAGCCTCATTATGGTCTAAGTTTGGGAAAAAAAGAAGACAAGCTTGGAATTAGGGCTTCATCCACATGCAATCTAATATTTGACGAGTGCAAAATACCCAAAGAAAACTTGCTTGGCAAGACTGGTGAGGGCTTTAAAATTGCTATGACAACTTTAGACGCAGGCCGTATAGGTATTGCGTCTCAAGCTTTAGGTATTGGTCAGGCAGCCTTGGACTGTGCAGTCGACTATGCCAAAAAAAGAGTCGCTTTCGGCAAAGCAATTTCAAACCTTCAAGCTATTCAAGTATTTAATAGATTGAAATTTTTTATTAAATTAAAGTTTTAAAATTCAGATTAAAATAGCTGATATGGAGACAAGATTAGAATCTGCTAGACTTTTGACATTCAAGGCTGCAGCTCTTAAAGACAATAAAAAACCATTTACTAAAGTAATGTAATAATATGATTTTACATAAGATTTTTAATTTTTTTTAAGGAAGCGGCTATGGCAAAATTGGCAGCATCAGAAGCAGCAACTTATATAGCTCATCAAGCAATTCAAATACTTGGTGGAATGGGCTTTGTGTCCGATATGCCTGCTGAAAGGCACTACAGAGATGCCAGAATTACCGAAATTTACGAAGGAACTTCAGAAATACAGCGAATAGTAATTGCTTCAAATGTTTTAAAAGAATATAATTAATTGATCAAATTACCATTTTGTAAATTAAAAGCAAAAAATATTTAATAAACTAAAAAATTTTAATAAAATTTGATCTTTCCCAATTTATCTAAAATTTATTAAAATAATTTCAAATTTGACTAAAAATAGTAGTCAGAAAATAATCTTCTTATATTCTGATCTATATTTATCTATTAATTGTTGATTTTTCGCACATAATTAATTTACCAAACAAAAATAGATAAAATAGAGTAAAAAATAAAATTTAATTATATCATTATTAAATTTTTTTTTCAACTGTAAATTTAAAGAATCCTTTTTGATAAAACATTAAAACAATTTTTTTTAATTAAATAAGTATACTTTTGTTTTACTGAAATCTTAACGAAAAATTATAAAAACAATTTTTCATCAACAACATTTTGGCAGTGGCAAATTTTGATAAAACAATTTTTAGCTTACTAAAATTAGCTAATTACCAAATTAAGCCTAACCAACTTTATTAATAATTACGGGCATGTACTTTTGTAAAAACCAATCAACAAAACTTTTTGTATCTTGCTTGCCACTTAGAAAAAACATTAAAAAGGTTTTAAATATTTCAAATTGAGGATTTTGATGAGGAAAAAATAATAAATCTTGTTTTGAAGCTCAAAGTGATAGAGAAAATAGTTTATTAGCAAAAAACAAGAAAAGAATTTGTTGAAAAACAAGATTTGTTGTCAAACTAATTTGATATATTAGAATTTGTTTGATAACTAATTTGATATATTGGCAAGGAAAATGCAAGAAGTTTTGCCGATGAGTTTTTAGAATGCAAGCCAGAACGATATTTTATAATTTTATTTTACTTAAATTCAAATATAAATCTTCAAGATAAAATAAATAAATAAATATTTACATCAAATTAACAACAATTATAAAGAAAAAATAACAAAATTTAAAATCAAATTAACAAAAATAATCAATTTTTTGAGGAGATTGCTGAAGACCAAATAAACAAATAAAAATTAGTAATGAAAGGTTCAGGTGACAACGAAGTTTCGAATGAATACACTATACTTTAATAAAGAAAATAAAATAAAAATTAAATTTTAAATTGTAAAAAGGATATGGGGCAATATTTGTCGAAAATTATTTAATATGTCTCAGACAATTTTTTTTTATATTCTCAAAAATTTAAATGTGTTAGGTCAATATAGTTACTGGATTATTTTATGTTTAATAATCAGTCAAAATTTTAGTAAAATTTTTACAAAATTAATTTTGTAAAAATTTTAAGTTAGCCTCTGTTTTTTTCAGATCTGGTGAGCGTGGTGGGGAAGGAAGGAATCTAAAAATTATAGTTTGACTTTTTTAACCCACTTAATAGCACTATTGTTCATATATGACAAACATACTGACGACTCCAGTTTTGGGTCTTCATGGATTCCAACATGTAAAAAAAATATTTTGTCTGACTTTTTATAGCCTTTTGGTGCACTTTTTTGCATCAAGATAATTTTTGTCATATGAACAATAATACTAATTTATTTCGTTCCCCATCACACTCACCAGATCTAAATTCAATTGAGTTATTGTGGTATGAATTGAAAATTAAGTTTATTGAGAAAATTTTTATATTTTTTGTTTTTATTTTTCTAAATTAGTTACTAATTATAAAAATAAATTAAATTTAAAATTAAATTTTTTTATATTAATTTTTTTTTCTAAGTTAGTGACCAGTTATACAGAATTAGAGGTATGAGAATATTTATCCTCGAAGGTGAGGGTCTTAGCATTCATTTTCTTAATAAAAATAGCTTTCTGCGACCCGTTCTTACTTACCAAATATTTTATGAAAATTTTTTTTATTTAAATTCAAAAAATTTTAAATTTTATTTTTTTTCAATTTTAATTGAACATTCATTTTGGAAATATGTTTTAATTTTTCAAATGGTAATTAAAATGAAAAATAAATTTTTTTATGCTATTTCATTTTGAACCTATTCTTTTTTCTCGAGTTAACGGCATAGTTCCAGGTGTTCTTCCAGTCTTTTATTCCATTTAACAGACATTCGTTTTCAAAATTCTCTTGAATGCAATTTTTTTTATAAATTCTTTATTTGGTGTAACATTTTTTTTACCTTTTATTTTTTGAATGGAATCATGATATTTTTTCTTAAGCTCATCTAGCCCAAGATTTCTATCTTTAATCGGAATTTCTTGATCTATTTGAGTTAGGAGGTATTTTTTAAAAGATTTTTTAATCACCATTTCCTAATAAGAAATTAAATTTATATAATTTAGTTAATTAATTTACTTTAGATGATAGTTCGTCAGTATTTTCAAAAGAGAATTTTTTTTTTTCAAAAATTTTTGATGATGTTGTTGGTGCATCTTGAACGCCTTTTGATTTTGATCGCAGTCTTTTCACCACTGGTTCATTATTCGTTTTAAGCTAATATTTTCATTATATTTATTGTTTTAATTTAAAATTCTCACTTCTGACAGCATGGGCATAAACGCCTGTAATGTATGATTCAAACGATTTAATGTCTCCATTGTAGCCTTCTGATTTTCAATTATTCTCTCAAGCTTTGTTGAGATATCTTTTGATTCCTTTAAATTAATATTTAAATTTATTCTTATTCATATTTTTATTCATTCAAAAGAAGTCCACTTTATCCTTTTTTTCGAACAGTCTTTCAAAAAATAAATCCAGATTATCTATGTTTCTTGCTGATTGCCAGGCATTTGTGTTCGATAACAATAGAGCTTCGAATGACTTAGACAAAGGAATTTGCGTAGAATCGTCCTCAGTTGTTAGATCAATAGAAGATTTAACCTGTTCTATTTCTTTTTCTTTATTTATATCACATTTATTTACAGTAGTTTCACTAATTTCGATTATACTAGACTCGTCAAGCGTACTGAATGGGTCAATTTTAGGAAAAATAATTCCCGGAACGGTTTTAAACAAATCTTTGGACTTTAATTTTGCCAAAAGCTTGTATTCTTTATGACATACAAAGACATTATATTGGACAGTCTGTCCAACTTCCCACTAATAATAAAAAATTAAAGAAGAACAAAAAATCGAAGCTCTTGTTTACCTTGTCAAATTTATCTGATTCATCTATTTCAGTTAGTGGAACATGACGAACAGTCCCAAGGTACTCTGCAATAGAATTTGAAGCCTTTTGAATCTTCGGTTGATGTTTATAAACCTCGATTTCAACACACTTTACACTGAATTTTTTTTTCAAGACCATTTATTTTGATTTTTTCAATTTCTAATCTAAAATTTGCTAATATTTTTGATTTTTTTAAATAAATGGAGAGAATTTAAAAAAAAAAAACTGGCCGAGGCCGTGGCTGGTCGTGAAAGCGGCCAAAATACGGCCGGTCGATTTAACGAGCACTAACCGCGACTGACCGACCTTTTAGTGGTCAGCCAAATTTTAGAAAAATGTTCTTTCTTTATCTTGATTTTGTCCTGAAGTTAAATTATGAATTTTTTTTTCTCTCCATTGAAAACTTGAATTTTTTCTAATTTTTTTTTCTATAAATTTTGTTAAATTGATTTTTTCCAAGATAAGAAGACGATAAAAGATTAAATTTAAAATTTCACTAAAATTTTTGACCACCACATAGTCGGTAGTAGTTTAGGCCGGCTTCAAAAAAACCCGACTTTTTAAAAACTGTTCTCAAACGGCCAGTCAATTCACGGCCAAAACTGGCCGGCCGGCCAAAGTTTGCCAATGCCCAACACTATAAATAGATGATAATTATAAAAGTAATTAAAATCATATTAAAAAGAGAGGAATTATAATCAAAGAGATACAAGAAAACCTTCTCATAAAGTTAAAATTGTGAGAATATCTTAAATTTGGATTATTTGATTTTATATTATTAAATAAGTTTCTTATGTGAGAAAAAAATTGAAAAAAGAATTTAAAATATCGGATTATAATTTTTTATTTTGAAAGAATTTAGCTATATGAATCTTTTTTTAAAAAATTTTACATTCTAAAAACACCAAAATTAGTGTCTTTAATTGGAGCATTTAGAGCGGCACTCAAGCTCAATCCTAAAACATTTCGTGTTTGAGCTGGATCAATTATTCCATCGTCCCAGAGACGCGCTGTCGAAAAGTACGGACTACCTTCTTTTTCAAATTTTTCAATGATTGGTTTTTTTATTTTTTGCTCTTCCTCTTGGCTAAACTGGAAAAAATTTTCAAGTTTTTTTTTTTTTGATCTGTAAGATTTAAATTTTGAAAATTACTGGTTTTCCCTCACGTTCTCTTTGATCTTTAGTAACTGTTGCCAAAACCGAAGCGGCTTGTTCACCGCCCATAACTGATATTCTTGAATTCGGCCACATGTACATAAATCTAGGACTGTAAGCTCTTCCGCACATGCCATAATTACCAGCTCCATAGCTTCCGCCTATGACTACTGTGAATTTCGGAACTTGAGCCGAGGCGACTGCAGTTACCATCTTTGCTCCGTGTTTGGCTATTCCAGCTGCTTCAACATCTCGACCGACCATAAAGCCGGTTATGTTCTGCAAAAATACCAATGGAATTTTTCTCTTTGCACAAAGCTCTATAAAATGAGCCGCCTTTAAAGCAGCCTCGGCAAAAAGAACTCCATTATTGGCCAAAATTCCAATAGGATAGCCAAATAACCGTGCATAGCCTGTTACTATGGTTTCACCATAACTGGCTTTGAATTCGTCAAATCTACTGCCATCAACTATTCTCGCGATCACTTCTCTAACATCAAATGTTTTCATTAGGTTTTCACTAACAATTCCGTACAATTCATCGGCAGGATAGAGCGGTTCTTCGCTTTGAATTCTTTTTATTGATGTTTTTTTTACAATATTGAGATTACTGACTATTCGTCTTGTTATATCTAAAGCATGTTCATCATCTAAAGCATAGTGATCGGTTACGCCAGATATTTTGCAGTGTAAATCAGCACCGCCTAGGTCTTCGGCGGATACACTTTCACCTGTTGCTGCTTTAACCAAAGGAGGTCCGCCCAAAAATATTGTTCCTTGGCGTCTAACAATTACATTTTCATCAGACATAGCTGGCACATAAGCACCTCCAGCAGTACAACTGCCCATTACCACTGATATCTTATTGAAAATAATAAAAAAAATTTTTTTTCAATTGTCTTTTAATCTATTTTTTTTTTAAATTAAAATAAATACTTGTGGTATTCCTTGAGCTGACATGTTTGCTTGATTAAAGAAAATTCTTCCAAAATGATCTCGATCTGGAAATACTTCAGCTTGATTTGGTAAATTAGCACCACCACTATCGACTTTTCAAAAACAAATTTGTAATGAAGATATTTTTTTTTAATTTCAGTTACCTAAATAAATGCAAGGAAGCCTATTTTCCATAGCGATTTCTTGGGCTCTTAAATGCTTTTTAACTGTCATCGGATAATAGGTACCGCCTTTAACAGTGGCATCGTTAGCAACAATCATACACTCTTGCCTTTTATCAATATTAGAATTTATATAAATTAATTTTAATTTCTACCCTTGTATAGTCCCAATTCCAGTCACAATACCGGCTGATGAAATCTCATCTTGTCCGTACATATTCAAAGCAGCCAGCTGAGACAACTCAAGAAATGGGGAACTAATTTTAGTGATTTAAATTTGATTAATAAATTTGACTTTAATTTACTTGGAATCAAGTAAATATTTGATCCTATCTCTAGCTAGAAGTTTTCCTTTATTAAGGTGTCTTTGACGCGCTTTTTCACCGCTTTTTCCTCCTGAAATAACATAACTAGTTGTAGCATTTAACTGATCAACAAGTCTTTTCATTTGGCCATAATTTTCCTAAAATTTATATAATAATTCATTTATTTGATTAAAAAAAAATATCAGATTGTCTACTGACCATAAATGATTGAGACTCAGGATCGCAGAATGTTTTAAGTTGAGGGCCAACAAACGAGCTATTACATCTCACAAAGCTTTTCCACGATTTGATAAATCTCGGAAAAGCGTTCGGCTTGGTTAAAATTCTCATTATTCTCAATTCTGAAAACAAAAAAAAATAAATTTAACCAAATGCAAGCTACATTTGGGTACTGTTGATTTTGAATTCAAGAGCAAAACTAATGAAAATTCATGACAGATTTTTATGGGCGTGTTTTATATATACTAATATGCAGTCGATTAAATAACATTATTCAAAAAAAAAAAGGTTATTAGATGGCTTACAATTTTCAAATCTTTTTTTTCTGAAGTCTATTTATAATTAAACAAATCTAATTTAAATGATTATTTTAAATCTATCAAAATATTTCTAAAAATCGCAACTGATGCTAAAATATGTTCTAAAAATGCAATATAAATTTAAAGCACCAATTTTGATTTACTTTAAAAAGATAAATTTATAGCCTTTTCAAATCAAAAATTTTTTTTTATTATCTGTTAAAAATTATTTTTTGTATAGAGACAATATACTGTTGTCAACTATATCAACTTAGTCTTATAGATATCAACTTTGTCTACATCGAACATCAATGATGGTAAAGTATGAATCATTCTTTAAAAAAATTATTCAATACGTCGAATCAATTGTTGTTCTGTTGTTGCTTCCCAACCTCTTTCATAGACATTCTGTGCCAGGATATCCCTATATTGGTATTGCTTGTGGAACATTTGGAGGGTTAATATCTTTTGGTACATAATAAACCATTTCATCCATCCAAGAAATCATCTCAGCAGATCTATAAGCACTTGCTAAATCAGGCCGAAACAAATAATTATAGTCACTGTGATACTTTTCGATGAATGTTAGAAGTCGTTTTTCCAAGTATTCCTTGATATAAAACTTTGAATTTATAGCAGTTAATTTGGACAACGAAAAAAGGCTTTTACATTCTGCCCTCTGAAATTGCTATTCACAAAATAATTTTTTTGGAAACTTTTCTTTTCCAGCTAAACGAATATTTTCTGAAAATTTTTTTTGTCATCTGTATAATAACCAGCATTTCATTACCAGAAAGAATATGTTTCATCATCCAAAATTACGATGCGTTCCCATTTAAAAGGCGATTTACGAGTTCTCGACAGTTTTTTTGTGCTTTGAGTCGCTGGGCTTCATTATAATTCTGTGTTTTTTCTTTTTTTCGATAAAAAAATTTTCATTTTAGCCAATTCTCAACTAATGGAAGAATGATGAACGCTGAATTTTCTTCCAAGTTTTCGCTGACATACATCTTTTCTATTGTTTGTCAATTTTTTGTGTTTAGCCAGTTTTTCTTTGCTCCATGATGTTCAACGACCAGATTTTTTTTTCATTTGTAGACTTTGACCTTTTAGCTCTCGATTGATATAGTTATATACTGTCTTTCTGCAACTGCGTTCCTGAATAAAGTAATTCGCAGCATCTGCTTTTGAAATATTTTGCAAAATATTTTTTCACCCTTTTTTCAAGAGCGAGGCTTTCAACATCAGTTAACATTTTTTTCAAAAAAAAACTTTCTAATATATTAATTTTGTCCTTTGTTAATTAAATGTCAACAATGGTCAATGCATTTTATATTTCATTTTAATTAAAAATATTTATTCTGTAAAAGTTAGCTTTTTTTAATCATTAATAATTTCAGAAAAAAAACCCTATAAAAAAGATTTTAAAATTTTATTATAAATTTTTAAAGTTTTAAATAATCTTTCTGAATTCGGGATCTTGAGACAAGATGAGCTTTCCATTCACTAAACATTCGTTAAAAACAGTCAGAATATAATAATTTTGAAGCCCTTTTGATTTCGACTAAAACTCATAATCTCTAATTTATCAAAATTTAGATTCATAGACCACTCATTACACCAGTTTATTAATGAATAAATATCATCTTGAAATAAATTAAATGATTCACACATATTGGATCGATCGATAATACAGAATATCTTGCAGTTTTGAAAGCTTAAAATAAATTTTAAAAAATGGTGACATTTGGAAAATTTATTAAGAAAAATTGTTAGAAATGTTAGATATAATTTTATTCAAATAAAATTAAGAAAAAAAAAGCTTAAAAAATTTTATAAAAATTTTAGCGTAATTTTTAATTTGGCTATTAAGACCAAAGTTTTTTTAGAGTTTTTTTTTTAATTAATTTACAAAAACGTATGCGATCATGTGAAAATTGTGGCAAGAGGCACTAATGAGACTAGACGACTACCAGTAGATGGTAGGACCTGTTGAAAAGAAAATTGCATGGCCGGATCAAATAAATCAAATTTGTTGTTCACGTTAACAATGGGAACATTCAAATATTCGGAGCTAAGAGACAAATCTCTTATTTTCGATTGAAAGTCCATTTTTTGAACTGCAAATAACGAATCGGACTCATTTAACTGTCTCTTAATCATATCATTCTTAAACAAGAAAAATTTTTGCTTTACTTTATTTAGATTATTGAAAAGAACATCATCCGGACTCAATGGTGTCATCAGTTCATTTTGACGCTGAGATGAAATATCGTTTTTGTACAAGGAATATACTTCAGAATCTTTGATTATTGCGCAAAAACTCATCGGAACTGATTGGTTAGCTTCGAATTTAGTCTGTTTTTTAAAGCACCTTAACACTTCTTGTTCATATAAAATAATCAACTTGTCCTTTAAAAGCAAATTTCAATTAAAAAATATTTAAATTTTTTTCTATCAATTTACTTGCTCGATGCGATGTCTCAATCGCAGTTTGTGGCGTTCTTTTTCTTGTTTTGTAAACAAATTTTTTAGTTCTTCGGGCATTTCAACAGGTGGTGCTAACTTGAAAAGAATTCATTCATTTATTTTTTAGAATCAAAAATAAAAATTTGTAACACTAGATTAACCTGATTGCTTTAATTTTCTACCACAAAATTTCAACTGATTACATATTCAAATTATTGAATCAATAAATAATTTTTTATTTAATTACTTAATATGCGAGTAATAAGACGTTAGTCTTTTTATGTTCTTCTTGATTCAGTGTAAATTAAGATTATCGTTTTTAGTCATTTAAGTTAGACTTGCTAACTTGAATTATTTTTTTATTATTTTTTTGATTGCAATTTTTTATGGAAAGTATGTTATTATTAAAATTTATTTCATTTAACGCCTTAAAGGCTATGTAAACTTAAAGTAATAAAAAAACAAAAATTAGATAATTTCCATATAAATATCTAAGAATAATGTTGATTTTTTTTATAATCACTAATTGCTATTCAGTTTATTTTGTTTTTCTTTACCAAAAAAAATTAATTTGAAAATAAGGCAATCCAACATATTTGGACTATATGGGTTAATGATTGATGGAAATCCTCTGAAGGAGCATTAGCTCGATACAGATTAAATGAATAAATAAAATTCTCATCTAAAAAATTTTTTCAATTCACTCTCATATTTCAATACGCTGAATGTGTGTTGACAAATTGACACCGAGATTTCTAGCATTAAAATCCTTATTTTGTTTAAAAAACTATCCATGGATCTTGTTATTTTGAATGGGTAATTTGCAAGACAAAACAAGTTTTTTTCAGTTAACTTTTTGAAATAAAAATATCAAAAGACTAAATGTTTAAGCTTATCATCAGTTTTATTTTAGCATACAGAAAAAGCATGATAAATTTCATAGCCAAACTATGCAGGCAGAACCAGAGTTGTTTAAAAGTCACAAGTCTTAAATCAAACATATTAAAAAGTAAAATTGTTAACTTTGTAACTTTAAAGTAATTATTAATTAATTTAAAGAAATTTATTATAAATAAAAAAATGTTTCTTTTACAATGTATTAATTTGTTATTTCTTATCTATGAATATTCTTTAGAAATCAATCATTCTATTCAACATGTCAAAGTTAAGACTTGAAAAATTAAAAATTAACTCTAAACCTTTTTAATGACTTGTTGAGACTTTTTTCCTGACTTTTGTACTAGTCTGCTCAGAACCCGAAACACAACTTTGGCGCAGGCTATGAACACCATCTGGTCCATGTTAAAACATTCTTAGCCTACATCGCTTACACGTCAAAAATCAAATTTTGGTATTTTTTTCTAATCGAATAATAAAAAAATTCATTTCTAACTTTTTTTCTGTTTAATTTGAAATGCTATACCAAATGCATAATTCAAAATTATTATTTTTATTTTTTTTACAGAAACTCTATTGTCAATGCTGCATTAAGTTAAAAAATTTTACTTAAAACGCAGCACAACTTTGCTACATGTGGTATAAGTTAAGAATGTTTTAACATGGGCGAGATGATGTTTATATGGTGTTTAAAGTCTGCGTAAAAGTTGTGTTTCGGGTTTTGAACGAGGGAATACAGTATTTATGGATTCAATTCAAAAATTGAGTTGAACTGTTTGAAAAATACGCTAATTACCAATAAAAAATACACAAGTTATTAACTATCAAGTATTTTTTCAAGACAAAAAAGTTGTTTTTTTTATTAAATAGATTTTTAAATTTTAACAAATAAATAAACCAATTTTGATATTTCAAAGACTGAAATAAAGACCTTGTATAAATTATTTTTCAAAAAAACTTGTTATAGTTTATACTTAATGGATGAATGAATGAAAAAAATTGCCTATATGAAGTGTGATGCGAGTTTTTCAATCATGTTTTGTTCTTAGCTCTAAATTTTTATTTAATGCCTACAAATGGTCAAAAAATTTTTAATGAAGATTTAAATTTTTCTAGTCAATTTTCATAATCTTCAAATAAAAAAATGAAATAACAAATTTTACTATTAGCTTTTAATTATTCTGTCTATCAATGAAAATAAACATACATCAATAAAATAATTTATTTATTTTAGATTATTTTTAAGTATTATTTAGTTTTCATAAATAAAGTTGGTCTATACATTTTTTTTTCTAGACGAATATTTAATGAAAATTAAATATATTGTTCACACCTTCAATGTAAAAAAGTGAAAAAAAAAATTTTAGCGTTATGGTAACAAAATTGAAGACTAAACAAAAATATGTGCTATGCTGTTTGTTAAGCGGTCTGTTAAAAAATCTAAACTTCCATTCCGAAAGGGATGTGAAATTTAATACAAATGAAAAAAATATATTTCCTTTTTTGATAAATTGATTTGAAAATTCAACTATTGTTAATTTTAACTAAAATAAAACCATGAACTTGAAAATTGTTGTCTTATTTAATCAATAGTTTGACTATTGACCAAAAAATTGTCTATGCTAATTTTGACCCTTCAAGGTTCAAAGTGCCAAAAAATAAATGAAAAATTAGAGAATTAATTTTAAAAAAATTCAAAAAAATTTTTCCTAAATGTCGAAAATATTTTACGATTAAAAGTCTAGATAAATTTTTGAATTTATTTTTAAATATGAACTAAATTAAAAGCTAATCCAACTTACCAATGCTATTGTCTGCTTTACATCACTATTGTTACGTATCAAATAGTTCTTTTTTACTAGCAAAAATTCATTGATGTTTTTGGGCAATTGAAGTTCGTTGTTTGATCGCATCTGGGCTTCTTTTTGCTTAGTTACCACATTTCGAATTTCGTAAAATTTTTTCATACAATTAGCGGTCGAGTTACCCATTATCTTTTCATGTACTTGACCGAATCCTTGGACTGTTACCGCGGCCTCTCTGTCACTTGAGACTTGGGTAGTCAAGCTTTTTGGCTCATTTTTTACCTCGTCTTCGGTATCGTCAACAGGAGAGGAGGAGGCCGACTTTGTAGGAGTGGCATCGCCGTTCTGCATTTGCTTTGTATGCGATCGAAGTTTACGTTTTATCAAGCTATCGGCTAGAGTAGACGAATCGCTGGACGGACTGGCAGATCGAAGCTTGACTGAAGGAGATGAGCGCCCGACAGCGCCACGTCGGCCAGGAGTGCTTTTCGTATTTGGGACTGGACTAGCAGTACGATTTGTTTTTGGAGCAGCTTTTGATCGCGTATTAACATGATTTGTTTCGGCGTTTTTAGCCTCTTGGGATTTAATGTACGGCAGACCTCCATTCGGATTTGTGCAAATTATTTTTAGAGGCGGTACTTTGAGCCTTTCGCCATTTTTTTGAGCTTTAGAATCTTCGTCAGTTTTTTGACTCGAGGCTGAGAGTGGCAGTGAGGTGGACGATATGGCGGACAGTTCGGTTTTGACCGACGAGGCCGAGAATGCGCTTACTGCAGACGAAGCTGATGAAAAATCAGCATCTTGCTCCAAATTTTTTGCCTCTTGAGTTAGCTCTTCGCCCTCGTCGATTTTTAGTCGCTTGTTGCTTAGACCGTACTCGTCCTCATCTTCGTCATAGCTTTCATTATTAGCTTCTTGACGCGAACTTTCTGTCTTCGGAACATCTTTGGGCTTGTCCTCGTCAGAGTAATGCTCGTATTCGTCCTCTTCGTCGTCTATTTCGCCTTCCTCGCGTTCCGGCTCTTTGGCTTTTTTTTTCGCCTCGTTCTCATCCGGTTTATCAAGACTTAGAGACGGATTTTCACTATTATTCATTTTTTCAACTTTCGTATCTCATAAGCAAGCTTTCATTTTACAAAATTCTAAAAGCATCTTACGTGAGCTATATTACCTTTAAGTCTTTTGCTAAAAATTATATTTATATATATAATATAATAATTTATATATTTATTTTAAAAAATGCTAATTTCATTCGCTTCGCAAAAGAGTTTTTTTGTTCTCAAATTTTTTTAGATACAATGTTAAATTAATTCTAAATAGGATTGGTTTTTACATATTTTTTTAGTTCTGATATATACCTAGATTTTTGGCTTTGTTTGCTCTCATTTATTATAAATAATTTATTTATTTTTTATTAAAATTATTAAAATAAATTCTTAATTTCAACTTTGACAATTTAAAGACAACAAAATTTTTTGAATTAAATTGATTATTTTTGTTTTTTTTCTTTTTAAATCTTAATTCTAAAAAAATATACACAAATTTTTGACGACTTAAACAAAAATCTGATAAATCCATTATTTAAATTAATGATGATTGAAAAAAAAAATTTTTGGAAAACTTTATTTTTAATTGATTGAAAAGAATAAATTTTGACAAATTAATTTTTTGTTAATTTTTCTATTTTTTTTTTCAAAAATTTATTTAGAAAATCAATGAATTAATCTATGGAAAAGGATACAAATATAATAATTTTTGTTAAAAAAAAATGCGAAACTAAAGAAAAATTTGTCACCAAGCTATTTCTAGTTTAATTCAAAGATCAACTTAATTTAAATTTAAATTAATAAAATTTGAATATCAAATAAAACTTTATAAAAAAAATATATATATATAAAAAAATGGAATCAAATACGCAAAAAAATGGGGTAAATTTTTTTTTTTAAATTTAAAATAATTTTTAACTTTTGTTTTAATAGGGAAAATATGATCCAAAAAATGTTTCTAAAATTCTTGAGAATGTAAGTATTTATTTTTTAGCAAAAAATGTAATGTTCAATAAAAGATATTTTTAAGATAATAGAACAAACAATAGGAACTCAAGCATTTATTTATGAAACAGTAAATGAATGGATCGATAGTATTGTAGAAAAAAGCTTGAATAAGTTGAAGGAAGTTTATCCGAATTTTAAGCACATTGGTTAGTTTAAATTTCTTTTTTATCAAGTAGATATTACCTTTAAATAATTTAAGTTACTTGTGTGATTATGGGAAAGAATGGGTCTGGCTTGCATTCTTCTAGTTCGGTGTTTTGGGACAACTCTTCAGATGGTATTTAAAATAAAAGTCAAGTTTTAAAAGCTTAATATTAAGTTAAAAATTTGCTTTAGATTCATGTACCACCCGATGGGAAAGCAAAACAATGAATGTTATTGTGACTAATTATGCTTTATCTGTTTAAATAAAAAATTTTCTTTAAATTCTTTTATCATTATTGTTATTTTTGCTTGACATATATAGTAAAAAAATATTAATAGAAAAGTTGTTTTATTAGAGAAAAATTAAAGAAGCTTTAAATTAAAAAAATTGCCGAATCCGTTTTCACGATCACCCATGAAGCAAAAATAAACTAGAATCCGACTAAGGAATTACAAGCATGTTGAATAAACTTTTTATTTAGCTTTGAAACAAAAATTGGCTCCAAAATTCAAATAAACAAGATGGAAAAGATTATAAAATATAGAAAAAAATTTAATAATCATTGCTTTTAAAATAATTTTATGTATTTATAATATAAATCTAATTTAATTAAATGGTATTAATGGGCTATTTCGTAGAGAAAAAAAAATAATTTTCGTTTTCCAAAGTTATAGCTAATTTTATTTTAAATAGATAAACCAAACACACTAACAATGCAATACATAGTCTTATTCTCCCATCTTACTGTACAGCTACCTGAAAATAAAAAAAAATTAAATTAGCTAGAAATTAAGAACAAATAGAGACTGACCGTCAGTGGTGTTATCCCAGAAGCAAGAGCTGGCTGTGTGAAGACCAGCGCCATTCTTTTGCATTATAACGCAGGTCACTTTGGAAATAAATGGTAAGATTAAGAGAGACAAATGCTAAAATTATTTAAAGTACCGATGTATTTAAAAGGTTTTCCGAGTTTAGTTAACTGGTTAAGACATGTTTCGACCACACTTGAAGTCCATGAGTTTACTTTGTTTTGTTGATAAGCATTGCCTCCTATTGAACCTTCAATTGCATCCTTTATTATGGTGCTCACTTCATCAACCACGAATGTGGTCTAAAAATTAAAAATTGAATTTAAAAATTTTTCGTGCAAATTAATCGGACTTTACATCTTCAGCGTTGTCTTCCATTTTATTTAAAAACTATTAAATCTAAATTAAATTAATAAAGAAAAACTTTTTTATTCCAAATTTGTTCTATCAGGTTACTATTAAATTTTTATGTTTATTCTAAACTTTGTAGTTGTTGCTGGTTTCAGCACAAAAATAAAAATTAAAATCGTTTCTTTCGAATACATACATATCACTTTGAATTTTAATTTGAAATATATAAAAAAAAAATATGAACAAAAAAATATACAGATTTTTCTATACACTTTGGGGTTTTGTTAGTTTCTAAATTTTAATAACATAAACATAATATATATAAATGATGATGATGATGGTAGCGGCGAAGAGTTTCATTTTTTAATAAATAACACATTCCATTAATTTGTGTTTGGACTTGTTTCCTCGGCAACAGGATAACTAATTAATAAAGATCAAAAAAAAATATACTTCGGCTATCAAGGCCGTAATGTTGATTGCTTTAAGACACATTTTAAAGGTGTTATGTAATTTAGTTTATAAAAAATAATAAAAATTTATATAATAATAAAATTCTTCATTTAGCCTAAATGAAAATTATAAAATTTAATCAATTTCTAATAATTATTATTATGAAATATAAATAAAAAAATCGATTTAGTTTCTTGAGCCAAAAGCAATTATGTTAATCTAGCACGAAAATTAAAATAGTCCAAAATAAATTATTTTTTTTTATAGAGTACTCGCTTAAGAATTTTTACCATTTGTTTATCAAATAGTTGCCATAGATGAATCAACCATCAAAATTTTTATAAATTATCTAATAAAAAGTTCACTTAATACTTTTTTTCTGTTTGTCTAATTACTCTCATAATAAAAATTATTTTATGAAAAATCTAATTTCCTTTATACAAATAAATAAAGTAAGAGCAATTACCAAACTAGAAATATGCCACTCAAACAACTGATAATTCTCTAAATTAGATGGCTATCTTTTAGTTAGCTCACAGAAATTTTTGTTTATAAACAAACTTTATTTAAGCACTAGGCTATTTAGAATATTCAAATAAATATTTAAGCAGCTTGAGAAAAATAGCATATTTTTCCTGTGATGATTTTTGCTTGTCTATTTTTAAAAATGTGTAAAAAAATTATGTGTTTTTTTTTCTAGAGTTGTTCAAAATTACAAAAAAAAACTAATTAAAAATTTTTGTTAATTAAAAATATGACTTATCAAAAAAATAATTGAAACTTTCAATGCCTGAAATGGTGCGGTTAGATTGTGCAATATATTTTCTTTTTTTGTTCGCACCTAAGCTCTGGACTAAATGATGCGATTTTAAATTAAAATAAATGTATTTTTTTTACTATTTACCGTTGAACTTGCAATAAAAGAAGTTTTAAAAAGAGATTTAAAATTAGAAAACTTTTTGATTAGATTCAAGATATTTAGTGATATTTAGATTAGAATTAAAATAGTTACGACCTGATTTTGAGATACGGCTAATTATCCTACAGGTCAATGGTTTTTTGAATACAAAACTTTTTTTTTTCTATTCGAAAAGAATTTTTTTAATTTACAAAAATTTCAACTGCGTAATAGAAATTCATAATTTAATACTATATTTTTTATAATTATTTCAGGCGCCTTGAAAACTGAAAAAAACAAAAACATTACCTAAAGCAATCTTGATTTTAAGAAAATAGATTTTCTATCATGAAAATAAAACTTTCTGGAATATTATGTCTTTTGCAATCAACAAGCAACCCACTCGTTTCTTTTTCGAAACAATTCTTCTTATTTTTTAAGAATAATTTTATTGACTTAGCACCTAAAAAATAACAAATCATGAAGGTTTAGAATAAAATTATGTAATTTAAAGAAAATACATTTTTCAATAAGGAGACTTTGCACAAAAGACACCCCCCTTTTCAATTAGATGATTATTTGCCTCAGGATTCATCTTACTCGGAATAATTGTGTTTAAATTTATCTAACTATAATTTAACATTAAGCTATAAAATTCCCTTAATATTTGAGTAAACCAAATAACTATTTCTCTTATGAATAAAAAAATAACTTGACTAAATGAAGGTTGTCATAATAGGAGAAAATAAATTCAAAGTTTTACTAAAGGAAATTTTAATCTCAAATAAAATATTTGTCCATTTATTGACTATTTAAAATGGCTGATTTAAAAATCTCTTTCT
>PJRA01000549.1:493621-506484 GCA_016987375.1 Brachionus koreanus | reverse complement strand
GCTCTTTAACTTGATCTTTAGTAGCTTATGCGAAACTTGATCAAACGCCTTCGAGAAATCTAAAAATACTACCACAGCACTGATTCCTCTATTCAAGGCCTCAGTAATAATATCTAAACTTTCTGGCAAGTTGGTTACACAGGATTTACCACGCATAAATCCATGTTGATATTTAAGTGTGGCAAATCCTGATTGTTAATCGGTCATTAATAAAATGAGTACTATCCTGTTTATTAATTTTTTTTTCTAAATTTTTTATTTAAATTTAATTTAAAAGTTGAAAAATCAAGACAATGAAAAAGAATTCTATGTCTTATTTGATAAAAGAATCTGTAAATTGAAAAAAATTGCAAAGGGCCCCAAATCATAAATCATGCTTTATAATTTTAACATTTATTTGACGGAGGTTATTAGGCTCAAACTGGAAATTTGGATTTTTTTCCAAATTGCCCAGTATCCTTTTTCTTTTACATTATAATTTTAAACACTTTTTCTTAATTAGTATTGAAAATAATCGATAATAATTGATAAAATTAAAAAAAACAGCTATTTAAATTAAACCGAGTTTATTAAAGAAATTAAAGAAAAAATAAAAAAATTAAAAATAAAGTTTATGAACAACTAATTACTCAAAAGTTAATTTAAAATACTTTGATATATAAAAACTTGTGCTTTTTTCGACTGATAATCTTGAATTGAACCAAAATTCAAAATTAAACTTCACTTCAAATTTTTTTATTTTTAAATTAAACTTCCGATTTGAACTTTTTTGTTTGGGATTTAAAACAAAATTTCGAATTGAATCAAGCTATTGTTCTTAAAAATAGAGTCAATTAAAATTATTGAATTTAGAATTAAAAGAGCTCTCAATATTAATTTATTATAATCGATTAGGTTTTATTCTAAAAAAAATTTTACAGTTTTTATAATTTTTTAAATTATAATCAATCAAATATTAATCAATTTTTTTATTAGTTCTCAAAAGCTTGCTAATTTCAGTAAATTTTTTTCAATTTCTCAAATTTTTAATTAAAGTTTTTATCCCAAATTGTTTTATGTTTAATGAATGAAAATCTAACAAATTCTTGTGCAATACGGTACGTGAACGTTAAAACATCCTGGGTAAAAGATTTTTTGTCATGTCGCTTAAAAAGTCTAAGTAAATGGTGTCTGGACTTAATTGAACAGCTTGAAAAAAATTATTTAAAAAAAACTTTAACAATTTTAACTCAATTTAAATACATTCAAAAATATTCTTAAATTTTATAATCTTTTTTTACTTTGATCGAAACAAGGTTCTAAAAATGATTAAAAATTAATTTCACATGACAAATAGCTTAAATTAATTAAGCTATCTTTATAACTGATAAAATGTATACGCCCTTAAGGCTCTTTCTCGTGATAAATTCCAATAAATAAACACAATTTTACTGAAAAGACAAAAAAATAACTTGTGAGTCAATTAAATTTATCTAGCAGTACACAAATATCAAATATTAAAATATTCATAAAATCACGAGACTTATTCACTTTAATAGACTTCATATGATTTAAAATAAAAAATGCTTTTAAAAAAATAAATTATTTCTAATCATTGATAATTTTCAGCTTTATTAGCCTGAATTTGAAAATAAAATGCTATACATCACATGTGTCTATTGCTTTAAGTCCTCATTTGTTTTCTGTCATCTCATTATCACGCTTAAAAAATATGTTTCTATAAATTTTAATAGATTTTTAAAAATGAACTTATTATCTTCAAAATAATTTAAAATAGTAAATTAAATGGATCAGTTAAGTTTAGTCAAAAAATTAAGCTTTGGCGTTGGTCATGTTTTGAATGATTTGACCGCTTCCATGTGGTTCAGCTATTTGCTTATTTATCTTCACCGAGTAGTCAATTTCAGCAATTCTTTATCTGGCTATGTGATGCTTTTAGGTAATAAGCAAAAAAACAGCAAAAAATTTTAACTATTATTTTATCTTATTAAAGGTCAAGTTGCTGATGCAGTTTCCACAGTTTTTGTGGGCTTTGAGTCCGACCGTACTAAATCCGGCTTTTGGTAACAAAAAAAAAAAATTCCGAAAAATTTTTTTTCATTTTTTTTTAAAGCAATTATGGCAATAGAAAATCTTGGCACTTATTCGGTAAATTAGAAAATTGTTTTCAAACTTTATCAATTTACTCTAGTTTAAAAGGAGTTATATCTGTTCTATTAAGCTTTCCATTCATGTTCAATTTGTGCATTGGCTGCGAGAATAGTGTTGAATGGGCCCGATTTATTTACTACGCTCCATTCGTGGTCATATTCCAGTTTGGCTGGGCAGCCACACAAATATCACATTTGGCATTAATACCCCAGCTTTCGCACTGCGAAAACGAAAGAGTTTCGTTGAACGCGATAAGGTAATTTACAATTAAGCTTTCAGCTTTTTAGATAATATTATTTATGGTAAAAAAAAAGATATGCTTTTACGGTCACTTCGAACCTATTTACTTATGGAATAACTTATCTTTTTTTTAAAATAAATGACTCAACTGATGATAGCGAATTGAGCCGAAAAGATGCGCCCAAATTCATGTATCTTAGCATTATTGTTTGCACAGTGGGTTTAATTTTTCAGCTTATATTTCATGCTGGTACTGATGAAAAAAACAGTCTGAGTGAAGAGGAAATAAGAGAAAAAAGTAGTCTTTTTTCCAACCGAGCTAAGCTAAATTGGTCAGGATATTTGAAAAGCTACAGATTCTATTTAGTAATTAGATTCAAATAAATTTTTATTTTTATTTGAGTAATTTTCAAATTTTTTTGTCAATAGGTTGCTTTGCTTTACATGTCGACTAGATTAATAGTTAACATGACCCAAGTATACTTTCCAATGTATTTAACTGATAGTCTTGAATTGGATAAAGTAAATTTTTGATTTAAATTCAAAAAAATATAAAGTTAATTTTCAAAACTTTAAATTTTTTCTAGTCTTCAATAGCATTGATTCCGTTCATAAGCTTTTTAAGTGGATTTTTAGCCACATTTCCTCAAAGAAGATTAAAACAAAACTTCGGTGAATATGTAAATTAGTCAAATAATTATTATAAATCTCTTAATATCTTTTTAATTAGATTTCATATTTAATCGGATCAGCTATAATATTGATGACATGTATTCTATTTTGGAAGAACAGCCTGATTGTTGATCGTAAGACAACAGCAATTTTCTCATCAATCTTCCTTGGGTTCGGCAACACAATAATTTTGTGCACATCACTAACACTGACCACAGATCTAATTGGATCGAATACCAGCAGTGGAGCGTTTGTGTTCGGAGCCATGTCATTCACAGATAAACTATCGAATGGATTGACAGTAGCTGTTTTACAACAATTTAGTCCTTGCGAGCAGTAATTTTTTACAACCAGAAAACAATAATTGAAATTTTAAACTCTTAACCCATCTAGCCCCACTTCCACATGTGATTGCGGTAATTACTATCATTCGATTATGAGTTTTCTGCCTGCAATATGCACATTTCTATCATTCATATCTCTATCTTTGCTCTATGCAAATCGAAAAAACCATAATGAAGGTTTAAAATAGAAATAAAAATAAAATTTGATTTCTAAAATTTTTATTATTTAGATACTGCGCTGCTAGTAAACGAAGAAAGTGAAGAAAATTCTTCAGACCAAATAAATTATGGTACAATAACAAATGCATAGAGTTTTGTTTTATCAAATTATTTAGCAATTTTAAATTCATTTAATCTCATTTTTACAATAACTTTTTTATTTTCCAATATATTTATTATCATTATTAATGATTATTGTTTATATTCTTATTTTCGGCGCGATCAGGAAAGCATTATAAAAAGTCAATAAATTGTTGAAATAAGCTCTTATTTAATTCGCTAGTTGCCAACTCGATCCATAAAATTTTGGTATTTATAATCCTAAATGAATAAAATAAATTCTCAATAGTTATAAATAATTACTCTAGCTTTTGAATCATTAGCATTTGTTCAAGCCTTACCACACAGTATATGCTTCATTTAGGTAAAGAAGAAGATTAGTTTACCAAAAAGAGAATATTTTTTTTTAATAAAAAATCTGATACGCAAATATACCTAATATATTATATGTGTTTATTTTTCTAAGATTTATTTCTCGGTAAATCACAGTACTTTGACTACATTGCTCTCAAGAGCTAACAAGCAGAGTAAATTCGCAATTTTGAAAATTGATTCCAAACGCCTAGCGAAAAAAAATTCCCTAATCAAATTCCATTGAAATTTTTTTTCTTAGTTGGCATTCATAGTTTATTAAATGTTATTTATTTTACAGAGCTCTCGTAAACTTGATAGAATTTTGATTAAAAATTTAAAGTACGTGTCAGAAAGGGTACATATCATTTTAGCTATTTAGTTATTTAAATAGCTGACAATGTGTCTAAAAACTAGAAAGCATTCATCGATTCAGTTTAAGCACAAAAAGACACCTCACAATGATTGACAGCCAGTGCTATTTATTGTTTTTATTTTCTAATCATTTCTATCGAGTTGAGTGGGATTGTGAATTGTTAGAGATAAATTTAAAATTAAATTTAATCATGTAATGGTATCTCATGAATAAATTTAAGCCGATTAAAACGCACTCTTAAAATTTAATAAAATATTTTCATCAATGACGGAATTAAAAACAAAAAAATTAACAAAACTTTTAATTAAAAATAATGAGTTTTAGGGTTTTCTGAGTATGTAAATTTACAAATAGAAAAAAATTTTTTTTTTTTTTTTTTTCATTTTCAAAGTATTTCAGATGCAAATAATTAAAATGTAAATAAAATACCAAGCATTTAATTTAAAGAGAAAAAAATGATTTATTTATTTTTATAATATATTTTGATGTGTAATGTTTGAATTAATTTGTTTTACCAGTCAAAGATACTTTTCTATTTTTAGCTAATTATTTTTGGATAAATAACTTTATTATCAGATAGTAGAAGCAATCATTTTTGCATCAATTAGAATACATGGCACTAGTTCTCTATCAGACAAATTTTTTCTGAGCTTTTTTTATATTTCTCAAAGAAATGCAAAATTAAAGTTTAATAAGCAATAATTTGTCAATTTATAATAATCGATTATAACAATAGTTAATTGCTCTAATAGGTTATTTAGTTTCATGACTAAAAAAATGATGAATGATTATTTTTTTTTGTATAAACAAAATGCATAAGCCAAATAATTAAGGTATAATTTTTGATATTTTAAATTGAAATTTGAATAAAATTAAAAACCAATAATAGGAAAAATCATGGTAGGTTTTTATTTTTTTTAATTCTATTTTAATTTTAATTATATTATATTTTGTTATTAATTTTATTTGAATCAGACCAATGAGTATTCGTTTCTTGTTGCATATAAAAATCATTCATGTGACTAATAACCGAGGGAGTTGTTGATTTTTGTTTGTTTCTTTTTTAAATTATTGATTTGTAATTAAAATTTTTAATTTAATTGAAATTATGAATTTTTTTTTGTGCTTATTGAAGTCTTATTTAATTCTAAAGAGCTAATTTTAACCAGCGCATATTCTCTCATTACTTAAGGTGATTGAGAGAGTCCATTTTGGCAAAAATCATATCAAGTTTTTTAATTAAGATTTTACGTGACATTTTAGAGAAAACGAAATCTCATTTAAAACTTGTCATTTTTTAGGTGTACGTTAGCTAAATTTACATCATAAAAATATAAATGTTTAATTTCAAATATGCCTTTAAATTAAATCTGTTGACTTTTTTTGTTGCTAATTAAATTGATTAGCTTTTACCAAAAATGCTGTGTAAATTATGTATTTTAATTTTGTGTTTAGGATTTTTTTGTTTTGCATCTAGTCTTATTGAAAATTTTGAAAGTATTAAAATTTTATAATTCAAATAGAAATCATAAAATTTTAATCTAGCTAAAAAGCCTGACCTAATGCATATTTTATTGCTAAATAGCTAATTAAGATTATTGAATAAATTCTATACACCTAAAGAATTATCAAAATAGTCCTTTTAAACAAATAGGCTTTATTTAAAATTAATATTAATTACAAATTAATTCCTTTTCTCACCGAAATAATCGATAAGTTTGAAGCTAGCTGCTTAATATGTGTATATTTATATTTTTTTAATTAACTAATATAACTAAAATTAAATTTAGTGTAAATAAACTTTATTTGAATAGTAAAAGTTTTTTTTTTTTCTAATCACTTTTTAAATGCTCATTAGGGCCTATGATTCAATTGAGCAAAAAGGCTTGGTAAATTTTTGACTTTGATTTTTTTTTTTATCTAAAGAGAACATTAAACAAAAATATAGAATTTCTTTCTAAATTTATTTTTAATTTAAAACAATCATTTGGTTTAGTTCATGAATGAAAATGTGGGTTAAGATTCATTTTAGACGGGTGCAATTGGGCCTAAAAGAAACTCGGTTAATTCTAAAATTGTTGAAATTAAACCGAATTTGGTTGCAGATAAGGCCCCATTGAACACTAATTGATAAAATGAAAACATTAATATTTTTTGTTGCTGAAAGAGCTTGTTTTACGCTTTTTAATCTTTGGTTGTGCTAAGTATCTTTTTGTATTAAGAACACATATTTTTCGATCAATAAAATGGCTTACTATTTAAGAGCTAAAAAGAAAATAGTTTATTTTTATTAGAATTTTTGTTTTTCTCAACTGCTATCCTTTTTGTCCTTTCTTCTTTAATTATATATCCAGGATATTGTGCAATCGGAAGATTTTCAAGTAAAATTTATTCCTTTAGGAGCTTAATTCTAATGCTATTTGAAAATTAGATAGCAATGTCTCAAAACAATCTAGCAAGTTGCTATTTCGGAACCTGGAATTAGAGGAAACAAACTTTTATTTTTAGTTAAAGAAAGTGAACAAGATTTAATAAATTATTTCCTGAACCAGTTGCTCAATTAATGAAATTAAATGAACACTGTATTTAAAGTTGGAATAAAAAATGAGTTCAAGTTTAAAATTTTTTATTGATTTTCTTTTCAAGTTTTTTTTTTTTGTAAATTTAGATCAAATTTAATTTTCAAGACAACAATACTCCATTCTGATAAAAAATAAAATTTTATCCAAAAATCTTTTTTTTTCTTAATTGGATATTCAATACAGTTTATTAATGAAGAAAAAAAGAAAATGCCTTTTAAATTATCAAAACAAATATTTCCGACGGCTGTAGCTAGTCTAAAGTGAATAAATCTACCTGTTTAAAAAAAATATTTAATTAAAACTTAGTTAAATTTGTAAATTTTTAGACATTTTTCTATTTCTAAATGGGAAACAATAAGACTAGACTGCGTCCAGAGACTCTTATTGAACTAACAAAGCAGACCGATTTTTCTGAGCAGGAAATTCAAGAGTGGTACAAAGGATTTTTGAAAGACTGTCCAAGCGGCTTTTTGTCAGTAGAAGAATTCAAAAAAATTTACAATAATTTTTTTCCGTATGGCGATGCGTCCAAGTTTGCCGAGCATGTATTCAGGACATTTGATGCGAACCATGATGGAAACATAGATTTCCGAGAATTTTTGTGCGCATTGAGCATTACAAGCCGCGGCAAGCTTGAAGACAAACTCAGATGGGCGTTCAACATGTATGATGTAGATGGAAATGGATTTGTCTCTCGAGCTGAAATGCTCGAAATTGTTTCGGTAATTATAGATTGAAAAAAAAAATTTTAAAAATTATTTTTTTTGAACAGGCAATTTATAAAATGGTTGGTAGTGTGATGCGAATGGCTGATGACGAGGCAACACCTGAAAAGAGAACGGATAAAATTTTCCGCAATATGGACAAAAACAATGATGATAATATTTCACTCGAAGGTTGGCAAATTAAAGAAAAAAATAATCATTTCATTTTATTCTATTCAATTTTAGAATTCATTGAGGGTGCCAAAGGAGACCCGTCCATTGTTCGTCTATTGCAGTTCGATCCTAGTTCAAATAATTGATCGTCTTAATAAGAATATTCAAGTAGTATGAAAACTTTATGATGTCAGGTTTTAATTTAATAAATTTTACGCTTCCGTTAGTCAATGCGTAAACTTTAATAGTTAATTCTTGATGACCCAATATTCAAAAATGGTAGTTTTTTTTTTAATTGACTGATATATAATTTAAGTTTTTTTCTAATTAACGTATCAAAGCCTAAAATGCAATTTTTGTAATTTTTTTTAATAAAAGATTAGTTTTTTTTTTCTATTTTTGTAAATAAAATTTCTAATTTTAATTTTTTATTTTGCTCATATTTAAAGAAAGTTGTTATTTTGTCATAAATATCTAAATATTTAATCAAGAAAAAAAAATAATAACATAAAATGCTCACTAAAAGTTTTCATTTTACGATTTTATTCTAAAAATTAAAGGCATTTATTTTATTACCTTAATTCTTTTTTAAAAAAAAATTTATTGCACTCATTTAAAATGAATTGAGTTTTCTAATAAAAATAAAAGCATCATTTGAAATTATGATTATTTTAATTTTATTTTAGTTAAATTAAAATCTTTTTTAATCGTTAAAAAAATTTTTTATTTAGCTCGATGCTTCAATCATTCAAAAGCAGTGTCAATTAGCAAGAAGATAGATAGAAATTATTTTTGGTTGTACTCGAAATGATTTCTAAATGTTGTTCAACTAATAGTCTTGTCATTAACGTCTTAAAAAATTTAAATGTCAATGGTTTTAATTGCTAAAACTTTTTAAATACAAAATTATTTTCAATTTAGATAATATGCTCATTAGAAGTACTAGAAAAAAGACAGATTTGTTCAATATTAGTTCTTTTTTGAGAGAATTTAAAAAGCAAACAAAAATTGTGCTTAACATGGAAATTAGCTTTCTGAATTTCTTATGAATTCTCATAAATTATTGCTCTAAAGTGGATTTTGACGATCAAGTCAAATATTCAAAATATTCTAAATAGATGGAATAAAGATAGTCTCTTGAGAAAAAATTTAAATCATCAAGTATAGCTGAATAACTGAACAAAAACGATCTAAATTAAAATTGATATATATGTGAAAAAAAAATTTCAAATTATACTCACTCTCTAAAGGTATATGCATTTGAAATTAATTGTTTCCAAGGCAATATTTCAAAAATTAGCTCTAGTGAATTAATTACCTGCTAATAAAAAAATAAAGAAATTTGATGATTTTTTGAACCAATTTGAAAAAAATTTACCAGAAGCCATCTGGAAGGAAGAAATATGCATTTTTCCCCGGACAATTGTGTTTCTAATAGCCTGAATAGATTCGGCTTGTATGAATTACATGATTTTTCAAAATATGAAGTATTTGAGAATAAAAATAATAAATTTCTCACTAAATTTAACATTTTTCCAAAGCAAGATTTGCGGAACAATTACATCCGAGTGATTAAGCCCATGCTCGCCAATGCTCAACAATCAAATGAAGAAGGTTTCTAATTAACAAGGATTTTTTTTTAATCCTTGTTTTTTAATTGAGCTAATATTCGAGAAAAAAAATTAATTTTTTTTTACAAGAACAACCAGTTCATGTTTTTAATGAACCAGCTAATCCGAAAGCTGTTCAAATAAATGTAAATTTTCGTTTTAAATAAAGCACTTCATTTAAAAGCAAATTTTAAGGATTTGATTAAAAAAGAGCCCAAAACAATCGAGGAATTTATTGAAATTATGAACTCAAGACTAACAACTGTGTCTAATTCTTGTCTTGAAGAGCTTGATCAACAAGAACTGGTAAAAGTTTTATTATTAAGAAAAGTTAAGCTTATTCTTTTTTTAATAGATAAAAATTTGCATACAAGAAGCTAAATTTAAATGGAAAGAAATGAAAAGAGTTATTGAAGATCCGTATCTTGTAAAATATCCTAAAAAATAATTTAATATTAAAAATCAATTTATTTAATTAATTTTCACTAGAATCATCAAGAAAACATGGAGTTACGTCGTCGATTATTTATAAATGTAATTAGTATTTGTGAAAAGCTGTTCAAACATTACTGTGATAAAGCAGAAAGTATGTTATGATGATTTTTTTAGAGCATAAATTTTTTTTGTTAATTAATTTTTTTTCGTCATAAAAATGTAAGAATATCAAAAAAAATTTAAACCAAAAAAATTGAAGCTCAATAGAGTTTTCTTCATTTTTTGCTTCATTTTTTTTTAATTTTTCATACACCAATTCATTAATTTTGGAACTTACACATTACTTTTCCATTCATTTGAATTATGTTTCAAAGATCTGTAGTCAATTGAAGAATTTATGCTTTGCTCTAAATTCTACTCTAAATTAGATATCAATCAATCATTTTATTTTATTTTTCAAATTGAAAAATAACCACAGCATGCTAAGAAAACAAAAAATTGTTTTTTTGATACCATGCCGGAAATTAACTTGTTACATTATTCTTGGTACAATTAACTTGTCATCTGATATCAATTACCATCATTTTTTTGCCCTTTCATTTTATCAGCAAATACTATATGATATTAGTAAAAAAAAATTTAAATTTAAAAATTTAATTTCTTTAGATAAAAATAAATTTGTAAAATCTTAATTAATTAACCAAATTAACTAGACAAGTAATAATAAATGAATAAAAAAAGGAACATAATTATGAACTTTATTGTGTAATAGTAACATGAATATGTAATAGTAACATGTAAGATAAAATGCAGGATACAATTTTGTATTGATAATTAATAACAACTTTAAATATTATCTTAATCATCATTCAATTCTTTATAATTTAAATTTTTTAATCTGAACTTTGAATAGTACTATCAAGATTAGTAGTACTCTTAGTACTCTTTGTAGCGCGATAGAATTAAATGAGTTACAAAGTTACAATTAAGTGAAATATAATTTAATTATTTAGACTGCATTGAAGTATTAATTCATTTCATTAACCCTCCCTTCAAGTCGATGTAAGATAAAAAAAATGTTTATAGAAATAAAGAAAAAATATTTAAATAAAAAAAAAGAGAAAAGTATATGACCAAAATTTGATGCCAAGACAGGTATTCATTAATAGCATAGCATAGTCAAGTGTTGATAATTATACCTGGACAAAATATTTGAAGATTTAACACTAGAAGAAAAACTTTTAAATCCTCGTATCTTTTGAATAGATTTTTCACATGAATATATCTTTTTTGACTTATGTAGATTTTAAAATTTTCTTTAAAAAATGATATTACTTTATTATAGCTTTTTTATGGAATATTTTGGAAATAAAAAATATTTTGAAAAATGCTTGGTGCTTCTAGTTAGTGTTAAAAAAATAAACTTTAACGTTGAAAGTTTATCTATTTAAAAACATGCATTTGAAGTTAATTTAAAAATATTTAAAGACCTTCTAGAGATGATTTTTTAAAAATGATAGTTAAAATTTGACCATAAGCTTCTATTTGCTTTAAAGACTAAAATATTAAGTTTATCCCATTGGGTCAAACAGAACATTGTCACGCAGTTCCAAGTATCTTAGTGTCACAACATTTATAAAACATGTTAACAAAAATAGAATAGAATTCTTAATTCATATATGAGAAGACTTTATCAGAAAGACTTTTTTAATGATCATAATTTTTTTAAGTGTCACAACATTTATTAAACATGTTAAGAAAAATCTTTCAACAAAAAGAAAAATTTAATTTTTCAAAGTTTTCAAAAATTGTTTATTCAAAAATAAATAAAACTTTTCCTAAAATTGAAAATTATAAAAAAAGTTAAAACGTAATGATAGAACACATTTAAACATTCATATTAACTAACATATCAATCTTTTATCAAAAAGAGATTTTTATGAATCGCCATTATTAGCTAAGATTTAAAAATTGAATTAATCGTTTTCCATGGGTATTCAAATTCTCTAGTATCATATTAAATTGTTAAGGATAAATTAAGAGTTCGACAACAACTTATACAAATCAGTTCTAGAAACAGAAGCCTGTAGAATTGTTGAAAATAAAGAGTTCATTTTTTTAGTCCGAAAATTAAAATTCAAACTTGATTATTGTCATTATCATTAAAAGATAGAATGATAAAAATAGAATAGTTAAATAATACCAGATTGGAAAATTGAAATTTAGCTTTCAAACTTTTCATTATTAGAAAAGAAAATGAAGTTATATCTGGGTATTCATAATTAACTTCAGGATCTTATAACATTAAAAAGATTAAAAAGTTTTTAAAATCAATCAAATCATACGTTATTTTAATTTTTTCCTGTATTTTAAAATAAAAATTTTTAAATTTCACACATTTATCTTTAGAGAAAATCCATCAATTGACAATGATACAATAAAAATCTAATCATGTATCATTTATGTACTTCATGTAATATTATACTATCTTCTTCTTTTAAAATTACATGTTTTGGTCAATTGAAATTAATTGAAAAAAATAGATTCTTAAACCAAACAAGACATATCAGTACTTTGTTCTTTTATTAAGAACATAAAATTCTAGCTTAGCTATTAATCCTCTATTAAAGGTTCATAAAAGATAACATAAAAGTTATAGAAATACTTTGTTCCATATGGCATAAAGCACAAAAAGCGCATAAAAGTCAGCCTAAAGAGAGAATTTAAAGACCAATGCTCACCTAAAGAGAACCCTTATCTCGGAGACAAAATTTTATTTTATTTATTTTTCCATTGAAAAGGATGGTTTTGAGAAATTTAGTACAATAGAACAGAAAAAAATGTTAAAAATTTTTATAACTTTTCTTTCAAAAGTCAAAAGCAAGTTCCGTAAAAACAACATGGTGCAACATTCAAAGTTGCACTATTATGAAAAATCTGAAAAA
>PJRA01000549.1:473079-490523 GCA_016987375.1 Brachionus koreanus | reverse complement strand
CATAAAGTGGCATTTTAAAAAAAAATTTTTCCAATATTATAGCTAATGGTTAGTAGTTTATATATATATATATATATTAGGTCATCTGATCATTTTCCTTATCGGGAAAGTAAGCTTAACTTTTGTCCATTTACTTATGCCTCACCCGTTAATCAATCATATTTCATTAATTGTAAATTGAATAATGATGAGAGATCATTATTATAAAAATTTATTTTAGAATTGAAGTATTATATATTTATGATTTTATTTAGAGAAGCAAATCAATATCTTATTTTCATGAACTGGGATTACTAGAGGAATTGAACTTAAACCTTTCGGCTATTATAAATGAAAAATATAAAACAACAGATTCACTTAAGCTTTTTGAACACACAAGAGTAAGTTTATGTTAAAAAATCGAAAAAAATATTTTTAAAAAATTTTTCAGAAAAACAAAAATCATGATAAATCTAAGCGGAAGTTGATATTTTCTGACATAGTAAAATATAATGATAAGCAATTAGCCTTTAAATTGAAACAAGACTTAGACAATTTGACAATAGAAATGAGACGCAAAGAAAGCATTAGAGAACACGAAGATGACTATCTTCTAATGGTTTTTTTTTGTTAAATATTTAATATTTTAATCAGAGAAAATTTAAACTATTCAAGACTTTGATGAGCAAGCCAGGTCTGAAAGAACGAATGAAAGAAATTAAAGCTAAAGTAAAAGCGATTGATAAGCGATATAAAAAATTTATGGAAGAAATTAAACTACCAATTAATGAAGAAAAAATGGAAATTGTACAACCAGCCACAATTGAAACAAGTTTTTTAAATAATGTAAAATTAAAATTTAAAAAATTTAAAAATTAATAACAAATCAACTTTCAAGTTTCCAATCAGACTTTCGGATATCAGAGTAACTAATCGAGTCCTGAGATATAATATCACTATTAAACCATTCGGTCCTCTTTACAACGATATTCAAGGAGAAGTACACTAATAACCAGTCTTTTTTTTGCCTAATAATCATTTTATTTCAGATTGATTCTATGATGGTGCAACATTTGGACAGAAATTTGTACATAGGAGGCGAAGTTAAAGAAGTTTATGATGAACTTATTAAGACAATTAGTGAAGATCATCTCAGATTTGACCTTGTATGAAAAAAAAATAAATTTGAAAAATTCCAATCTAGTTTTTTTCTAGGATGATTATGTTCAAAAAGCTCCAAATACATTACGCTATGAATCAAGTTACACCTCTTCTCTTCTGGTCAAGTTTGGAAAAACAAAGTCAATTAATTATGGCCTTGTAAAAAATGAATCCCCACCATGGGGTAAAAAAAATTTCCGTGAATGGAATAAAACGTATATATTTATTTTCTTTACATATGTTTATTATAAGTTATTTAAAGTAAAAATAATTTTATTAATTAAAGGTTCATGAATAGCTTTTTTTATATAGATGATAAACTAAAAAGGTTTTTTATTCAATTTACAAACTATCTGTATCAAAATTTGACTTCTTCTATCTATCAAACTTGAAAACTATTATTTTTTTAAATGTTTATTACATTACCTTATTTAAACCTAAACACTTTACTAAATTAGATTCAATTGATTTTTTTTAATTTACTTTTTGTTTTATTTAGCCCGTTGATTGATCCGGACTTTGATTTGGAAAACAACGAACCAATTACCAAGAAAAGCAATGGAAAAAAAATTCCGGCCAATGTAAAGCCTATGGATATAAAGCCAGAAAAAATTGAACTTTACAAACACTGTGATCCGACCGAGTTTAAAAACAAAGAGTTTAATGTATGGTTAAAGTGGTGGAAAACTTATTTGAGTTCCGAGGATTACATCAAATACCTGACTACTCAAGTATTTCTAGAGTAAAATTAATCTAAATTTAAAAAAATATATTTTAAAGACTTCTGATTATCTGGGATTAATATTTCATTTGTATGACCAGGATGAAAATCCGATTCTTTTTCAAACTGATGAAGAAGTTAAACTAATGGACGAAAAAGAAAAGGCCGAAAAGTAAATGTTATTTTAGATAATAATTATTTTAGTAGCAAATTTATTTTTTATTAGTAGCCAAAAATAATTTTAATTTTTTTTATCTCTTAATCTTTGGTGGTGCACCAAAGATTGCATAATTCAAAAAATTATTATTAATTTTTTAGTTTAAAATCGAGTCTTGATGACACATTAAACTAAGGCTTTTAGTGTTTGATGCGGACCTAAACGCATGCGCTCAAAGTTAACATTATCATAGCATGGGCGAGATGTACTTTAGTGAATGGACCAAAGGCATGTCTTAACTAGTGGTGCAGCATAATCGAACAAGAGAATACGGTTTTTGTTTAATCTGTGTCGAGCTAATGCTCATTCAGAATAAAAATATAAAAAATAGAAAAAGTAGAAATTAGTTAAGAAAAATTTTATTATAGCAAAAATATTATTTATTTTATATATTATTTATTTGTATTACTGTACCGAGCTATAGCTCCTTCAGATTAAAAAAGAAAAAAAAATTAATAAAATAAAAATAAAGTTAAATAAGATTTAAAAAAAATAGATGGGTAATTAAAATAAAATATTTTAAAATAATGGAAAATTAAAATTAAAATTAGCTTTATTGAAATAGAGAGTTACATATTTTTAAATATTTGATTATTCAGGGAAAAAGAAGAAATAGTTAGGTAGCAATTACACAGTGGAGTCGGGTATTCGATATATCTTGATTCAAAATCCGCTTTGTAATCCTTCACCAGTCTGACAACCAATGGATTAAACTGACTCAACCCTGCTCCAACATATCTCTCACTCAACTTAAAAAGTCGATTGAAGACTGTTTGTAATTTAAGTTTATTTAAGGACTCGTGATGTAATATATTTTAGGGTGTGTCGTATTTTAGATTTAGAATAGACCGAACAGCTGAATTTTGGATTACCTGTATTCTTTTAATAATAATTTCAGAGAATGAGTTAAGATATGAAAAAGTATAATCCAAAATGGATCCAACTAAAGATTAGATTTCGTAAAGTAAAGTAAAGACTTTACTTTAGTAAGTAATTTAGTAAAGATTTCCTTAAGTTTTATAATTTAGACCCCATTTTTAATTCGATAAAATCTTTATTAAATTGAGCCTTGAATAACAACGTTCCTTAATTTAATCTATTATTGATTTAAAATTTAATTTAGAATCCAATTTTAACCCAAGAAATTTTGTCTCTTTTTGTCTAATAATTTTATTTCCATAGATTCTTAAATTTAGATCAGCCTTTTCCTTGTTTTGTTTTGAAAAGACCATCGAACAAGACTTTTCAACTGATATTTTCATTTTCCACTTGCGAAGCCACTGTTCTAGTTCACTCAAATATTTGTTGATTTTATTTTCTAAATTATCCTGTTTTTTATAAATAAAAAAGGTGACAAGGTCGTCTGCAAAAAGGAGGGAGTATTCATTGTTTGTTTTGTTTTTTCTAGGGATATCGTTAATAAAAATACTGAATAATAATGGACTAATAACCGAGCCTTGAGGTACACCTGCTGTAATTGAAAATTCCTCAGTAATATGACCATTTACGTTTACTTTAAATTTCCTTGAGTCAAGAAAAGACTTTATTATTTTTATTTTTTAAAGACTTTATTAAAATATAAATAATAAATAAATAAAAAGTAATAAAAAAAGTGTGATAAAAGATGAAAAAAGAATAAACAATCAATTAATCAATTAAATTTGATTGTTCTTTCAATCAATCTTTCGCAAATGTCCTCTGCCTATTTTTTTTTTTAATTAATTGAGTTGAGTTTATATATACTGCTTCTAAAACTAATAAATAATTCCATTCTGACTGAATTGTTTGAGTTTCAAATCTAATTGTGATATTAGTTTGGTTTGAAGAATTTGGCATTGAATAAAGCTCTTGATTGATAGGACCCATTGAATTTCCTTAGAGTGCTGGTAATGCTTTCTATTTGCAATCTTTTTTTTTCATATTCATCTACTATCTGAATATCAAGGCTGTTTAGCCATAATTTTGAGAAATGCCGTTCAAAATTCCTGAAATCTTTGCTTGAACGGTCTTTAATATATTTTTCTCTTATCGAGTCACAATCTCTGCACCGGATATATGCTTCACGCCAAGGATCTTTTAACTTTTGATCTTTGATCAAATCTATCATTTCATTTGGTTTGCGAGAATCTTTTTTAAATAAGAGCCTATTATTGCCAGTAAAATGATTCGTATGTAAAAAATGACGAATCCGGGATTCATCATTTAGCCTTAATGGCTTAAACTGGGTGTAGGATGCTTTTGAAACAGTCTTTTTGGATATGTTGGCCAATCTTATCTAAACCTAATAATCTATGACCTTTCGAAGCGTTTTTTTTTCATAAATCTAAAGTTGGAAATGATGGTAAACCCATATTATAACCGATACAAATAAAAAAAATGTGTTTAAAAATAAATTATCTAATTTATGATCTGATATTCAAAAAAAATATATATAATTGCTACTAGAAGAAAAACCTTTGCCAATGTTGTAATGAATTTTAGATTAAATTGTTCTAAATTTTTTTTTTAAGAGAGCGAGTTGAATTAATTGACACTCTAAAGCAGCAAAAATATAATTATGAACCAGGTTTATGGAACCCGGATTCAATATTTTTAGGTGGCTTGGGTAATACTTTTTAAATTTTTAAATTTTTTATATATCTTTTTAAAAAAATTTATTAATTTTTAGGAAAGGACCCTGTACCTGATAAAACAGAAGATCCAGTTTTGAAATTCAAACAAAACTTAGAAAACTCTCGGCCAAAAAGTTATAAAATTCATTTTTTCAAAGGAGATAGAGAAGAAAAGAATGAAGAGTTTGCCAATATTTTCTTATTCTATTTTTTAAGTTTTATTTATTTTTTCTAAAGGGAAGAAGCTAGAAATAAAATGCTCGAAAATCTAAAAGAAGTAACAAAATTTTTTTTTAGCAAAAAACTTAATTTTTTTTAAAGAAAAAAAGCGAATCACCGCAACAGCGACTCGAAAGAGTTTGGACATTATTGAGAATGTCAGACACCACTAAATTGGACATGGCTATAAAATATTGCACAAGCACCTATGCAGATAAATTGATAGAAGTAAAAAAGAAAATATTTCTGATTATTTTTGTTTGTATTAAAAATTTAAAAAAAAAGGCCATTGAAGACTGGGAAACAGCGACTAATTTGATAGTTGAACGTGAAAAATACATTTATGAATTAGAATCATTTGAACGATTTGCTTCCGATCCAAATAGATTTTTTATGAAGGGTTAATGTTTTTTTTTTAATTTTCATATTTTAATTTTAGTCTTTTAGGAAATCGCGGTAGCTCAGCAGCTCGTCTGGAAGAAGCCCTAAAGCGAGAAAACCTGTACAAAGTAAATCAATTAAACTTTTATTTTGAATAAAATTTTAATCTTAATTTTAAAAGCAAATTGAGATTTTGCAAACAAAAATAGAAGCCATTTTAAAAATAATTGAGAAAAAATATCGAGATGTTATTACTTATAATGAGAGACCTTATTTGGATAAAATGAAATGGGACCGTATTGAGATGCTTCACTGGTTGACTGAAGAAAGACGTAAAAAATACTTTAAAAACGAAACTCGCAACAGACAATTAAAAACAAGCTTAATCGAAATTTAAATTTTTCAAATAAAATGTTTTATAAAATTATTTTTGTTTTAATGAATTTATCTAATATTATTTGGTGTTTTTATTACAGAAAGATTACTCTAGGTAAAAAATTTATTATCTAAGAACAAGTTTTGATTTTTAATTTAAGGCATTTTGGTCAAAGACGATTTACTCTACAATAAATCAAAAGAAAAAACTACCATTGATTTTGCCATAGAAAAAGTAAACAATCTTGCCAGATTAAGTGATACCTTCCAACTTACTCCAGCAATTATACAAGTTGATATGAAAAATTTATTGAATATTGAGAACAAAAGTAAGGGTATAAATAAAGGTGTTGTTAACGAAAATTTTTATTTTTTTTCTTTGCATTTTTTAGCTTGTAAAAAAATTAGCCTTTCAGGCTCATTGGTATTGATGAGTCTAGATTTTGATACAAATTCGAACATAATTCATTTGCCTAATTTATGTCAATTAGATCATATTTCTTTGATAACATTCGATCCAGTCAGTTCAATTGGTGATAAACTGATAAAAATGCATCCACATTTTAAACAAATAGCAAGAGCTTTGAGCGATCTAATTTTCTATTTAGAATGGTCCGAATTTGTTATTATTTACCAAGATGCTTCAAGTAAAAATAGCAGTAAAAAAATAAAAAATTTAATTTAGTTTACTTAATTTTCAGTGTTTGACAATCTAGCGCTATTATTTCAAAATCATATGCATACAAATATAATATCGATACAATTACCCAATTCAATTGATTTATGGAAGCCTTTTTTGAAGCAGCTGAGCTATGAAAATTTTGAAAAAATTATTTTAGATATAAAAATAGACAGATTGGAACTTTTTTTGAATAAAGTAGGAATTTATTTAATAAAATAAATAAACAAAATTTTTAATTAAGGCACTGGAAGTAGGCTTTTTGACAACAAATAAAGAGTTTATTTTTACATCTTTGGTAGTTAAAGAAATTTTATATTTAAAAAAAAGTTTTTTAATTTAAAATATTTAGGACTTGTCGATGATAAATATGGAAAAATATGTATGGTTGGACGTAAATTTTACTTCATTTGAACTAGTAGATAGCAAAAGTGAATTATTGCGCTCTATGGTCAAAGAATGGATGATAAATGAATTTAAAGGAAGACCAAGTCCTCTTGTAAATGAAAAGACTTTTAGTGTAACAAATTAAACTAAGAAAAAACTACTTAAATAATCAATTATTAAAACATAGACTAAAAACGCCTTAATATTTGACTCAATTCTAGTAGTTGCCGAAGCCTTGTCAAATATTTTCAATAATAAAAAGAGCTTGGATTATTTGTATCATGAATTAAAATTTGTAATCTAAAAAAAAATAAATAAAATTAATTTTTTTTAAATATTTGGTTTAGAGAAGACTAAATGGATCAACAGGAGATGTGTTATTTGATAGTCTTGGTTTCAGAAGGCAATTCAAATTCAATCTGGTCTCTTTAAACCGGAACGGTTTAGAAAAAGTGGGCTCTTGGGGACCTGAAGTTGGTCTAAATGTGACCAAACGAATTGGTTTTGAATATTTGATTAAAAAAGATGAATCGAATGAAAAAAAAAGGCATCTTAGAATAGCTGTTTTAATAGTAAGACCCATCTCATTTATTTCACATATTAATTTGCTTACATAGGACAAACCTTATGTTAGTTTAAAGACTAATTCGGATGATTTACTTGGAAATGAAAAATTCGAAGGCTTTTGTATAGATCTTTTGAATGCTCTAGCTGATTTGTGTAAATTTAATTATACCATATACCAAGTTGCAGACAATACATATGGAACTCAAAACAAAAAAGGTGAATGGAATGGACTGGTCAAAGAAATTTTGGATGATGTATATTTAATTAATAAATTTAAAAATTTAGACTTAAAAAAAATAAAGAAAGCTGATATGGCTTTAGCTTCATTGACTATAAATTTTGCTCGTTCTAGAGCGATATATATGACGAAACCATTTTTAAATCTAGGACTGAGCATTTTGTTCAAACAACCAGAGCCAAAGCCTCCACAAATATTTTCATTTTTGGCTCCTTTATCTTCAAAAATTTGGCTGTACATGTTTTTATCTTATTTGGGTAGTTTTTATTTTCAAAGAAAAATTTTTTTTCACATTTTCCTGCACATTCAGTAACTAGCATGGTCATGTTTATTAATGCTCGAATTTCTCCAAATGAGTGGCTTAAGATTAAACGCTGTGGAGCTCAAAGTGATATGATAGAAAATCAATTTACATTAAAAAACTCATTTTGGTACACTATAACTTCTTTTTTGCACATGGGTTTGTCTTTAAACCTAAGAATAATTCTGTCTATATAGAATTTTTTAGGTATTGACATCAATCCACATGGAATTTCAACTCGTTTTCTAAATTGCACTTGGTCCTTGTTTACTTTGATAATTACTGCATCATATACCGCCAATTTGGCTGCTTTTCTCACTGTCAAAATAGTCGAAATTCCGATCAAAAATGCCAACGATCTAAGCCTGTAACTATAAACAAATTGTTTAACTAACTTTTAATTTTCTCCATGTAATCAAAGACAAAGTGAAATCAGCTATGGTTGTCTTGCTGGAGGATCATCAGAAACATTTTTTAAAGTAAATTAACTAAATAATTTTCTTTGTCTCATTCAATCAAAAATAAGGAGTCAAAAATTCAAACTTACGAGCGTATGTGGAAATTTATGAGTGAAAAAAATACTTTGGTTTCATCCACTCAAATTGGTATTGAAAAAGTTTTGGAGGGAAATTTTGCCTTTTTGCTTGAATCGACAACAAACGAGTATGCCAGAGAAAGAAATTGTGATTTGATTCAAGTGGGAGACTTGCTAGATTCAAAATCGTATGGGCTTGGTTTAAGAAAAGATCTTGAATGGAACGAAGAAATATCTAATGCCATTATAATGCTGCAAGAGAAAGGTGTTATTTATAAAATATATGAAAAGTGGTGGAAGCTAATCGGAAGTCTTAACTGTCATCAGACAAAAAGTGAGTCGAATGCAAGTCCAATGAAATTCATGAATATTAGAGGAATTTTTTATGTGCTTGGTGTTGGTCTATTGATTTCATGTTTGGTGTTTGTGGTTGAAAATATATGGAAAAAGGCCAAGTCAGTACCAGATATTGGATCAAATTCAGATATAAAACTCTTTCAAGAGCCCTTAGTATCTCAGGTTTAAGAAAAAAACTAAATAAAATTTTTTTGTAAAATAATTTTTATTATTGTTTTGAATTTTTTACATTTAAAGAAAAATTAGACAAAAAAAAATGAGAAATTTTTGGAATTTCCAGGCTGATCTTGTTTAGATCGTTAAAATTATGACTATAATTTTGTTAATATCCTCCAACTTGTTCTTGATAGACTTCGATTACGTCTCCATCTTCCATTTCAAGTGTTTTTGGCGTTTCGTCGTCATTGATTCTTTTGCCATCGAACAAAAATCTAAGTGATCCAACAGGTACGCCTTGTCTATCGCTGTACGACTTTTTAAGTTTACCCATGTTTGTCGATAGTTTGACTTTGAAATGAACTTCGCTATTGTCTTGGCCAACAACTTTGAGTTTAATGTATTCATCGCTGCCTTCAGCTTTTGGTTGATTAGTATCGGACATCTTTTTTTTTAATTTAGAATTTTTAGAGCGATTAGATTTCTATAATATACTATGTGAAGAAATAATTTCAGCTAAACAATCAAATAGATGAAATAAAATGTAATCTCGCTCTTTTTTGAGCTAAATAATGTGTGGATGAACGCCAATGCAGAACTTTATTTTATTTTGAATTTTTTGCAGAAATTTCCTGCAGAATTAAATTGTTATGCATTCAGTCTGAATAACATAACATAAATATCATTTTCAAGTTTACACTAACTCACATAGCTGTGACCGAATATTTTAATTTATTTTTCTTCGATGCATCAATGTTAATTATGTTTTTATGATAATCAGACATTTTTATTTTTTCTCAAATTTAAAATTATTGTATTTGTTTTTAAGACAAAAATTAAGACATCTCTCTTTTTTTAAATAAATATGATTACTGAGCTTGTTTTTATTGAAGGACAAGATGGTACTCCAAACGACAAATCTATATATTAATTGATAAATGAGTTGTTAATTTTTTTAAAATTTTTTTATCTTTTTTTTTTATCTATAACTTTTACTTTGAGTTTAATATTTTTATTCTGAAGAAACATTCGCTCAATAAAGATAAACAAATAAATAAATAATTAAAATAACTAATTAGTTATTTTTATGTTAATTCATCTTAGATTTTGATTCTATAAAATTATCACCAAAATTGCAAATTAGTTTCCCTTTGACTAGTTTTTTTTTATCTTTATTTAAAAAAGCTATATTAATAATTTGAAATTATTATAATTTGGAGTGAATATACATAATGATTAATAATTTTTTTTCCTTTAAAGCTGAAAAAAATTATTTTTTTTTTTGAAAATTTTTTAAAATATCTTAATTTTTTTGAATATCATCCAATATATAAATAGAAAATGATTGTAAATTATCATAATTTTGTGTGAAAATTGTAAATTCAAATCATTAGCTTTACACTCTTGTTTTGTTTTCAACCGCTAAATGAAAGAGGCTTAAATCAAATTTGAATAAAAAAATAAATAAGAATTGATTAATATTTTATACCTGATTAGCTTTTATTCAATTCAATATTTGCAAACTACTCTTTTTAACTTTAATTTTTTAATAAAATACTTAAAAAAATCAATCTCATATTGATGCGTGAAGACTTGTATAATTTTTAAGATTCCTCAAAAAGTTCTCATAGAAAAAAAATTAAATATTTTTTTCAATTTTTATTTAATTAAGATAAAAAAACTATCTTTAAGTGTAAAATGGGCTTGGTATAAGAAAATTTTTTGGTCTATTTGGTCATTTGAACATAAGATAATATAAGATTTGATCTACTTTTTGGTGACCAACTTATTTTTTCAACATTCTTACTTGCGTTGATTGTAATTGATAAGTCGCAAATATGCTTCAATTAGAGTTGTTAAATGTCAAAAATAAATCATGAAATTTTTATTTAAAGTCATTTTATTTGATTTGAATTTTTTTATGAATATTTTTTTTTGAAAATGATTTGGGACATTACGATCAGACTTGTTTTTAAGTCCCAAGTCTTAAGTCAAGTCATAACTTTGACTAAATTTTTTGTGACTTAGACTTAAAAATGTGACTTATAAACAAGTCTGACTACGGTTAAAGAGAAATCTGCTTCCAGCACCTTTTAAATGTAATTCTCAAATCCGCTGCCAGTGGATTTCAGTCAAATTTAACTGGATCTGGGCTAATTTAATACTAGAGAGCATTCTATCATTGAAATTTGTTTAATTCTAAAGCAAATATTAATTTCTATGATAATAAAAGAGTTATTTTAAAGTGATTTTGAAGTCAAGTCAGCTACTTGACTTTTAAAAAAAAAATTTTACTGAATTTTTTTCTAACTTTTGCTCAAATCTGATTTCAATAACTTTAATTTTAATCTCTTCTAAAATTTTCTGAGATTAGAAGTTGCTCCTGGTATCAAATTATGACTAGCTAGACTCTTTAATCTGAGACCAAAATTGAAATTGAGACTGGGGTTTATTTAAATTGAAAATAAATAAAAAATAAAATTAATTAATATTAAAAAAATTTTATTTTAAATAATGCTGTTTAGTATATTCCCATATTGCCAAAGCAGCTGATACATGAACATTCAAAGATCTAATAACTCCCAACTGGGGTATTTCTACACAATAGTCCAACATTTGAATTATATCAACTGGTATTCCTTCTTTTTCGTTTCTAATTTTTCAAGCTAGACTACAAAAAATTCATCTCAACAAAAAAAAAAAATTACCCCAAAATTAAAACTGTATTAGGTGGAAAGTTGAATTCACTCATTTGAACGCTATTTGCAGTTTGTTCTAAACCAACCAAGACATTACCATTGTATTTCATTTCAAGCAAATAGGTTTTCAAATATTTTACAGGAACCTACATTCAAAAAATCTAAAATTTCAACAGAAAATTCAAGCTTTTGCGAGAAAATCTAACCTCTTTGATATTGAGCCATTTTTCTGATGTTACAGACAAATTTTGAAATAGCTTATCATCTAGGTATCGTATACTGCCAACGATAAATTCTTTGACATTAAAAATCTCACAAGTTCTTGATATTCCACCCAAATTTGTTCCTTTATCAATCAAAGAGGACACCAAAATCAAGCCTTGCTTTGACTGATTTTTTTTTCGACTCGTATAATCTAGATCTTCTTCACTTGGCATCAAAACATGCCATGGTATGATCTTTTTTTGCAAGTCTTCAACAGAAACACTTGGATCGTATAGGCTATCTTCTTTTAAAGCTAAATTCAAAAAAAATTAATTTTAAATTATTAAATTTTTAAAATTTTTTAATTTAATTTGAAAAACCTGAAAATTTCCAAACACCAGGCGCACAATTTTTCAATTTGGATTCCCGACTGTTTAGCGGAATTGAAATACCCAAGCAAAAGTCTTTTTCTATCAAGTCAAAAACAGATTTGTTTAGAACTATTGAAACAAAATTTTCCTTTTTAACTAGTTCTTCTTCAATTAAACCACTGAGATAAGGTACCCAGTAAAAAATTGTCTTAAAAAATAAATTTTCAAGCCCTTTAACTCTTAAAATAATAATTGCATACTTCAATTGAATAGTCTTCCACAGCATTGAATTGAAAATAGAAATGATTGACTAGAATATTAGCGTGTCTACTTTTTCTTAAAAAAAAAAGAATAAAATTATTTTGCCTTTAAACAAAAACATACTCTTTTGAATTGGCTGAAATAATCGAAGAAATTTGCTTGCTCAAAATTTGTATGCTTTGATTTTTAGTTATATCAGGATGATTGAGTCCACTTTTTGTGTCTGGGTAAGGGTCGTTCAAAAGTTTGTTTAATTTTAACAAAGCTGCTTCAACATAAGTTCTAATATGAAAATTGCTTGATAAAATTTGTGACAAAATGACCGGCAATAGGCCATTTAAATAGGCTATTTTCTCTGAGTCACATGTTAAAAGTGGCGCTAGATTAGTTAGTATTGTCAGCCATGATGATGTATACCCAACTCTTTTGCTTGAGAAATTTTTTAAATTCTCAAATAATCTATCAAAATTGAGATTATTATTTATCGATCTGAAAAGCAATATTTTTGTAATAAGCCACTCAGTTAGAATTCGAATAGAAGGCTGAGTTTCATTCACCAAACATTGTTGGCCATAGTCGTAAAGCATGTCATAATTTGATGGATCAATTCTTTCCACAAGAGTCAGTAGTGTTTGCCATATTCGGAATCTCTCACGATGAACCAAAGAATTTATATAAAGCTTAATGTTTCCCTCCAGTATAAGTTGATCTTTTTCAATTATTTTTTTCAATAGAAAAGTGAAAAAATCATCGGTCAATGAAGACTCCTTGCTAATGCAATAATACAAAGCTTTCATTCTAATAGCAGAATCATTTAAATAATCTCTAAGAAAAAATTCAATTTTTTTTTTAAATAAAAACTTCTATTTTACGCTTTTATCAATTGATTAGTTCCAAAATTTTTGTCAAGGGATTCAACAAACATTTCAATATCGCGTATGTACCTTTAAAAAAATTAATATAAAAATCTTAAAAAATATTTTTTAATTGAGAAAAAAAACTTTTTTTCTTTTCGGTAAACATCACCATATATGAGAAAACTGATGATAATATTTACAAAATATTTATTTGAATTGTCATGCAATTGGGATAGAAATTGGAAAAAATATTTTGCTAGAAGTTTTCCCACGCCGGTCTTTTCATTTCCACGGCTAATGACATCTTGGCAAATCTAGTCTAAAAATTAGCCCAGCCAAAAAAAACAATTATCTCAAAAAAGAATACCTTGACAATCAACTCTTTGAAAAGATTATCTTCGTCGAACTCCAGTAGCTCTGGCGACAGCAATATTTCTAAAAATTCACTGAAAGAATCGTAAAAGTTTTTTACATCTTCAGCAATTTCCCAAATTTGCGAGTATAAAATGTTCAAAAGGTCTGCAAATAATTCACGATAACACAAGTTCTTTAAATTTGTCTTTTTATCTTGTTTTTATTTTTTATTAAAAAGACTATAGAATACTTGTTTTTTATTGATATGATACTTGAAGTGCTTAGAACATCTGACCAGTGAAGACAAAAATGCAGCTGATGTTACATCAGCAAAATTCAAAAATTTATTCAATAAAATTTCCATAGATAAAATTTTGCTCTCAATGGTCAAAATGCTTGAAAACTTGTCAAAATCCATTAGAATCAAGTCATAAACGGTCCACATCAATTGACAACATTTTCCATTAAAAATTGAATAATTTTCTAATAAATTTTCCCTCACAATCTCTGGTAAATCTCTTTTTTATTTAAATATTTTTAAAATTATTTAAACTAAATTTTTTTTTCACTTAATTCTACTTTTTCAAGTTTATAATTTCTGACTTTGACATTGTTTTAAAATTAAGTAGAGAAATTAAAAAATTTTTGTGACTTAGATTGGCAATTTCGTGACGAATTTGCTTGCTAAAATCTGTTTTTATCAAAGAAATGAAGAAAGAAAGCATTATGATCTTTTTCCATTCATTGTTTAAACTCTTGAGGGATAAAAATCAAAAAAAAAAAGACAAAAATTTTATTCTAAATTTACATTTTGACATGATGAATCAGTGAGCGCATAAATAATATTGGGAAGCATTGCACGAGATATTTTAGTCCATATCTTTGGCATCACAGTTTTTTCGTAAACTACTGAAGTATTTTTAAAACTTAGAAGATTTTGAATAAGATCACAAAAATCAAAGAGATTGTCGAACAAAAATGCCTTTAGAGTAAAATTTCAAATAAAGGCTAGTTTTTTATTCGTTTTTTTTACTTGTTCAGTATTAAAATCAGATTTTCTCAAAATGTAATCTAAAATGTCCTCTATGACTTGGTTGTAAAGGCTTTCAATTAAGCCATAGGAAGAAGATTGTATGTTTGCAAAGCTTGATCCTAAATAAAATAATAAAATCTAATTTTTTTTTGAATATTAAAATTTTAACCTCTAACAATATTAACCATATTATTAAAAGTAAAAATTGTTCTTTCAATTAGATCAGAGCTTCTATATGCGTATTTATTACATGATGTTATCCGATCAACAATTGAATTTAAAAAGGGACTATAAACATCCTCAGTTTCTGTATCCATTAGAATAAGTAGAAATTTAGCCAGTTTATTAGATGTGAAAATTGTTGAGAATTGATCAGAAGATTGGTCGTTTGTGAACGCATCAAATTCGTTTAGAATAAAATTTTTAAAAAGCAAATTATTTTTTTCTAAAACCAAACAATTTTTAGCCCATTCTACAAGCAGATACCAAGTTGAATTTTGGTAAACCAAACACTCTTTGTTTGATAGTGAGTTAATAATATCTAAAACATTTTTTAAGTCCTGTACGGTCAGATCTTTGGCCTTTATTATAAAAAGCACACAATAAAAACAAAATTATTTTATTCAATATTTACTTGTATATGTTTTAAAACAAATTTTATCAAAAAAGTCTGGGTTGAACTTCTTAATAAAATTTCTTGAGTAGTCAAGGCACAAGTGATTATTTTACTATGAAAAATAAAAAATAGTTTTTTTATTTTTAAAAAAATCAACAAATTACTAAATGCTTTTAAATATTTCGTCATTTAAATTGTTTGTAGATTCAACATCAAGTTCATACAAAGCCTTACTAATAAACATCAAACAAGTTGCATTCCATGAATAAGTATTTAATGTTTGGCAAAAAGTCACCAAAAATTCAGCTACAAAAAATATTTTTAATTTATAAAAAAATTTAATGTTAGTTTTGGTAATTCTCAATTTCATTCTTTTGAAAAAAAAAAAACAATTAGCTAAGTCATGTAATTTTAAATGATGATTTATTTTAGATGGAAATTTTTCAGAATCAAAATAATTTGATAAGACTCTGAACGTCTTAATTAAATTCTATAAACCCTTCCATTTTTAGCTAAAATGTTCACTCAATTTTTCGTGTTATCAGTCAAATTCCAGTTATGATACAAACAACTATTCAATTTTTCCAACTTCCGTAAAAATAGAAGCTGCCGTAGATAGAAGAAGGGGTCGACCAAAAGGTTCAAAGTTTTTAGTGTATTTATTGAATTTTTATAAAAATAATGCCAAAACTTGAATTTTTATATTTTTTTTAATCAAAAAATATAAAAAATAAATTTTTTAATTCTTTTATTTCTTAATCTTTGGTGCTGCACCAAATGCATAATTCAAAAAAATTATTTTTTATTTTTTACTTTAAATTCGAGTCTTGATGACGCATTAAACTAAGGCTTTCAGTTTTTGATGAGGACCTAAACGCGTGAATACGCTATTAGAGCATGCGCTCAAAGTTAACAATATTATACCATGGGCGAAATGTACTTTGGTGCATGGTCCAAAGGGAATATGGTACTTAAAAATTAAATTCAATGAACAACATGAGCAATATTTAGAAAACGAAATTACATTGTTTAGGCTAAATTGTAAAACTCGTAAGAATTCAATAAAAGTTATATTTAATTGGATCTCTTACATCATATTGATTTTTTTAAGACATACAACCTTCTATAACTTATGAAGATATTTTATTTTTTCATCAATTTTTTTAACTCCTTATTAATATAGTTTTGAAAAATTAAAAAGAAAATAAATTAATTTCAAATAAGTTTTTCTAAAATCAAATCTCAATTTATTTAAGTAAAACTTTTAAACATTTAAATAAATAAGAAAACATAGTATTTTTGTATTTTTAATAATGTGTTTTCCAATTAAATTAATTCATAAATATTGTAGTTTTTCATTATTATTAATACAAAATAAAATTCTAATGCATTAACCTTGAATTATTCTTTGTGAATAATGCATTAAATTGTATCAAGACTCAAAAATCAAGGGTTATTTTTAGACCCTTTGTGTTACCTTTTATTATATTTTTTTTCGTGAATATGAGCATATTTTGCAACAAAAATTAATCAATTTTGTTATTTTTTAATTTTAGATTTTTGAGTGAAAAAAAATTTTCAAAAATCATTTAATTTATTTAACTAAAAACAACGAAAAGATGTAACATAAAGCCCCAAAAATCTTCTCCAGGTTTTGAGTGTTAATAAATTTTTCTAAAAAAATTATCAAATTTCTAATTCAAAAATAATTATCTAATTTACAAAAAATACAAAAGTACAAAGTTTGATTTATCTTGGCCTACCTATTGGAAATCAAAAATCAATAAAGGATTTCGTCGAAAATAAGATGAAAAAAGTTGAAAAGAGTTTTTAATCTCTAAATAGTTTTGGATGCAAACCAAAATTAATGAACCCAGAAACTATAGCTTTCTTATACAAACAGTTCTCTCAATCAATCTTTAGATATCATTTAGATAATATCTTCATTAATGAAAAGAGTTTAAAGGAATTTGATATACGGCAAAATATTTTAATAGTATTTGATAGAGAGAATACTTCCTTTATTAAACAGTTATCAAAAGTAGAAGATCTTACTCATATAAATTGCACTGAATACGATTTACCATTCAGTGTTCTTTTGATTGAATGGTGCCTCGAATGTAGCAACTCTGGACTAACCGACTAGTTAAAATACTATTTTTAT
>PJRA01000549.1:413062-463709 GCA_016987375.1 Brachionus koreanus | reverse complement strand
AAGTGTTAGATTTATTATTCCGTCTGAGTGAACATTAATGGAAATCTATTTCGTAATCCTAGCCAATTTGCCAAGCTTGGCTCTCTTTATAAAACAACTAGAAATATAACTAAAAATAAAAATTAAAATAAAAAAATATTTTTCGTTCTATTCAGCCAAATCGATCTTGTCTTATCGTCTCTTTTCATTCTTATTTTAATTAATTAGAATTCCAACTCTCTAGCTAATATTTGTTTCTCAAAATAAATTCAATTGTAATAGCTTTTCTTTTGTGTTTAGAATTCAGTTTTATCTTAAAAAATGGATCAAGACGGAATTTTTAGTAAGCAATTATCTCAATAAAAAAAAAAATAAAAAAAGTAAATTGTTGTTTTTTGACAGAAGCTTCAGCATACAGCTATCCTTGCAGTGGTGTACAAACAGAGTGCCATCTCATGGTTCAGCCGGACCCTTCGTCCAACGCCTACATGGCCATTGGCAAGCCCAACTACTACAGCTTTCAAAACGAGTCCTCGCTGTCCTCTTCGTCCTCAACCTCTTCCATCAAAGACGCATCTAACGCGTATGGCGACATGGACCATAATGCTCGCTCATCCACCATTCTCGTAGACTACTACAACTGCAAAAGTAAGCTAGCTATTCACTTAGTCTCTTCCGGGAAATAATATTCTGATTAGTTCTTAATAATCAAGAAACGCTTAGATGATTTCTTGAAAAGCTTTTTACATTTTAAATTGAATTTTTTTCCTAATTAAAATAACAGAATTCTCTTAGTTAAAAATTCACACCAATCAAAATAGATTCAAATTTATATCTGGCTTGTTTTATATGTAGAGAAAAAAAATCCTATTGGATCTATGCATATAGAAAAAATATAATTTTCTAATTCTAATACGCTTGTATATTTCTTTTATTGTCAAAATAATTAATATCGGAAAAAAACAACAACATATATATAGCTATATATCGTTCAACTATTTGATTTAGTTGACTTGAAATTATTGATTGGAAGAAAAAATAATACATCTACAATAAACTAACTATTAGCGCTAGGTTCCAAAACAAAAAAAAGCCAAAAATGTTCACACTAAATCCATTTGTATCGGCTGCCCATTACAGATACGGCAAAATAGGTGCTGCTAAATTTCTAAAAATAAATATAATAAAATTTTTTTGTCAACATTTTTTGTTTATTTATTTAATTTTATTTATTTAAAAGGTCATGGAGGAATAAACCAGTTGGGAGGGGTGTTTGTGAACGGACGACCGCTGCCGGACATAGTCCGACTGCGCATCGTCGAGCTGGCCAAGCAAGGCGTGCGGCCGTGCGACATATCCCGGCAGCTGCGGGTGTCGCACGGGTGTGTGAGCAAAATTCTGGGCAGGTACTACGAAACGGGCTCGATAAAGCCCGGGGTCATAGGCGGCTCCAAGCCCAAGGTGGCCACGCCGACCGTAGTCGAGGCTATTGCCGACTTTAAGCGGCAAAACCCGACCATGTTCGCCTGGGAGATCAAGGAACGACTTATAGCCGAGGGCATATGCGATGCAGAGAAAGTTCCCAGTGTCAGCTCGATAAACAGGTTTGATTGAGCTTTTAATATGGAACAATGATTTTTTTAATTAAAAATTAATTAATTTTTCAAGAATTGTGCGAAATAGAGCTAATGAAAAAGAACATGATGTCAAGGTGAGCAAGTATTGTGAAGATGGCAGCAATTCAGCGACTTACGAGACCAAATCTGAAACAGTTAGAAAAAAATCAAGCAAAAAAAATGCAAGTCAAAGTGGCGCTTATTTGACACAGAACTATGCACCTCCAGCTCATCTACCATACGACACCAATAATTTACCAATCGACTCAAATGGCTATTCAATACAGAATATTCTCAATTTTGCACAACAGTACAACACACCACTCAAAAGTATTAATCTAATTATTTAATTAATTAATTTAAACAGTCTCATATTTTAATTTGGCTTATGCAAATTATCAACAACCAAAAACAATATTTTTAATAATAAAAACATAAATCTCTTAGATTTAATTAAGTCTTAAAAGCACTTAGTAGTCCCTTAAGAATAAGCTTATCATAGACATCTGTCACATATATAAGGTAGTAATTAGGAAGTTTTTTTTTTTTATGAACAAAATATTCAATTAAATAAAAATTTTATTTTTGCTTGATTAATTCATTTAATTATTTTAAGATGAGACAGTTGAAAATGCTGCTATTGCTAGTGATTGTGCCACTAGTGCTATTGATGCCAGCGGTCTGTCACAAAAGAGCAAAAATTTCATGCTTATGGACTCGTATTTTAATGAGAATCCATGGTATGATTTAACAAATCTAAACGAACTTATGAAAGTAACTGGACTCGATGAAGCGAACATTAAAGTAAATCATTTAGAGCATAATTAAGCCTAGACATGAAATTTAAAATTTTTCTTTTGTTTTTTTTGAAGCGTCACTTTGAAGCGAAACGAATGAAATGGAATATACATTCAGATCAATATAATCAGAGTTTAAATCAAGCTAATCAATACAGTAATTTAGTCGATACATGTAGCAGTTATAGTCAGAGTGTGCAAGTGCATCAGCAACAATTGCTCGGCCAGAGTCAAATGTACGAGCCAAGTCAAAAGTCTTATGGTGAAAGCTATACTACAGACATTTACCAGAATGGAATAGCTGCTAATAATGTGGCTTATTCTCAAGTGGCTCGAAGTCAATCGGATTCGTCATCGAATAATAGCAATTCGCCCCTCTCATCCGCCCCTGCTGCACATTATATCGACTATGGCTATGGCACACATGACCCAAATTGGTCTAGATACATGAATTTTCAATTTTCGACTAACCAAAACGCTGTGAATTCGTTCAATTCTCATCATTTTGTCAACGGATATCAGATGAAACTTGAGCCAACAAATTGAGATTTATTTTTTTCTTTATTTGTATTTTTCTCTTTTTTTTTAATTTAATGTAATTAATTTTTAATTTTTACATATGACGAAATAAAGTTTATAGTCAAGTTTTGTCACAATCATGGTTTATTATATTTAAAAATCCATTTTAAATTGTGTTTAAAAATTTTTTTTTTAGATAAAAATTTAATAGTTTTTTTTCTAAATAAAATTTTTTAAAAAATTAGAAATTTCTAATTTTTAATCTTGTCTAAAGAGCTTAGTTGTGCATAGAATTAAAAAGGTGCTTCAATCTGATATTAATTTTGTACTGATTAGGAAATCGTGAAGTGTTGCAAAGCCTTGAAAACATCGATTTGTTTTAGCGGATATATTTGCGCATACACAGCAAAAATCTCAAGTTTAATCTTCATTCAATTAGTCGATTAGCTGAGGAAATTTTCTTATTATAAAAGCTTTTGATTATTTTGATTTTAAAACAAATAAGGAAAATTCTTCAAAATCTGAAAGTACCATCAAGACACCGCATACAGAAATGAAATTGACTTCTAAATCATTCTTCATTTTTTGTCTTGTATATTTTTATTATCACTCTGTTTTTTTATTACATATAGCGAAAATATATGCAATCTTTGAGTTGAAAAATTATTTTCTTTTAAATTATTTATTTGAAAGAATAAATAAATGAATACTGAGACATTAAAAAAATTAAATTTTCTTGTTTTAAATAGAAAAAAAAACAATAAGATAAATTAAAGAATGATAAAAATTCAAAGCTATTTAAAAACTCCACTCTATTTTATTAGAAAAAATAGAGTACCATATTATTTTATCATTAAAAAAGAAGTTAAACTCCAATTCTTTTAAACTAGCTACTTTTCTACCTAATATTTTTAGTTTTTTTATTCGTTGAGCTAAAAAGAAGGACTTAATTCCATAGTGTGCTGCTTTAGGTTCAACTCTAATTATTTTAATAATTAATAAATTTATCAAAACTGGCAAAATGAAAATAATTTTACATTTTTAGATTTTTTGTGCATAATTTTAGAAATTTTTTATTTTTTTTCTTGTCTACCAAATATTTTTAGAGAATGTTTTTTTAATTTTCTGAAAAATTGTTGTAAAATTTTCTTTTTTTTTATAGATTATTTTATTTTTAAGTAGACCTTGAATAATAAAACTCCTTTCGATATTGTTCACTTAGAATGGCATATAATTATTACTTATGTTATTTTTATGCAGTGAATAAAGCAAACATACCGAAGTAAGGAAAAGTTTTAATTTTTGATAATTAATATAATCAAATCAGAGCAAAATTGTGTAAAATTAAACAAAGATCCAATAAAAAAATTTTTTATTTTTACACAAAAATAATCAAAGCTTATTTGATCCAGTAGGTCTATAGAATTTTTTAAAGAATGCTAACTTTCTCTCTCAATAAACTCAATAAATTTGAATTATATTTTAAGGAACAGCAATAACTTAATTGAACCAATGGCAAAATCAAGAATTTAAAAAAAATTTTTGTATTTTTTTGTAAGAAACTGTATCAGAGACATTACCGAAAAATAAACGAGTTTTTTGAAAAATTTTATGTGAATTTAATTAACTGGTCTTGTCATTAAGGCTCTAACTTATAGATCTTTTAATTCTCTTTCAGAATTAACAAGATATTTATGAGTATGTCATGATAAATTAAATAAATTAACCAAGATATCTCATAGAAGATTTTTTCCAAAAATAAAATAAACATGATTTTTGATAGAGCAGATTCAGATTAACAATAGATCACTTTAAAATAAAAAAAAAAATTTCAATTTAGCCTTAAAAACCACTGATTTTATTTAACAAAAAAACTGGTGTGCTTGTGTTTAAATTTAATTAAAATTGATTTTGTGATTCACAAACAGAAAAAATTAATTATTTTGGATTAAAAAAAAAATTTTGTATTTTTTTACTATTTTCGAAATTTAGAATTATAATTCCAAATATAAATTTTTATCAAATTTTATTTCTAAAAAGAATTGATTATGACATGTGAAAAATTTTAATGATTAAGTCTATATGATTAAACACATTTTTTTTAGTTTGTATAAATAAAAATATAAATAGTTTATTTCTCCGAATCTCTTGTTCAATTTTCAATTAGTTATTATAAACTAAAATAATTAGCAGGTCAAACACCAAAATTGTCTTTAGGAAAAAATTAAAATTAATGTATTTTGCGAAAATAGATGCATTCATCTTGATCACTATTAATATCATTTTGATCTGACCTTAGAAAATTTAATTTAATTTTAATTTTTTCTAGATGTATATCAAATATTATGAATATTGCTAAGAGAAGAAAATAAACTTTAATTTAAAGCCAGTTTACTGAGAACATTTTGTACCAAGTCAAAAAGAAAAACAAGAGTTAAAAATTTAAATGTCACTTTAAGCATTAAGAAATTTTATTTTCAAGAAAAAGAAAAAACAATTTAACAAGTTCATAAGAAATTGAAACATTTTCTTTTTTAAATGATATGCAATATTTATGTGATCAAACTAAAAAATAAATAATTACAAAAATTAATTGATTAAATATAAATATTTTATTTAATTTTAAACAGATAGATTTTTTTCATAAAAAAAAATAAACTAATAAAAATAAATAATTGATTGTGTAATCGATTATAATTCTAAAATAAAAAATTTTCCAAATAAGGAATTAGACCGATAGATTAAAATAACGTATAACTAATCATATTAACAACACATATATAAAATTAAAAAAAAAATAGTAAAAAATATAAAAAAAATTATTATTTTTTAACAATAATTTTTTTCTTGGAAAAATGCTGGACAAAAAAAATTATTTAAACATGTGAAATTCTTCAATATCAAGTGACCAGCTTTTTTGCCTATTTGATGATATTCTTATCGTTTATCGATAGACTAAATTTTTGGTCTCCATATTTGATATTTGATTAAAGACATTGGCTGCTGGCTGAAGTTCAGTAAATGTCGAATTTGCATTAGAACTAGTATTTGACATCAGATTACCACCAATCTGCTCTGGTCTGAAATGAGCTGGTTTTATTAACAAACAACCGTTATTTGAATCCGAATAGCCATTTTGATTTCTAGATTCGGTTTCACTGTTCCTTCCATCTAAAATCAAATTTCGCGGGTTCATTGTGCCGTTTTCGTCCACATAATAGACTGCATTATTATGATTTATGTAATATCCACCCATGTTATTACTGTTTGATGATTCATTACTCATTGAAGATTGAGCTCGCTCACAAGCTCCACGCTCTAAAATAATTTAACTTTATGAATACAAAAATAAAAAAAATAAAATCTACAAGTTTTCCCTATTTACCTTCAGAAATGCTGCTAGTGGCATTTAAGTGCTGCAAATGATGACCATTTAAATTGTGTCCATTAACAAAATGAAAATGATTGTGAAAATTTGCATTCAACTGGCCAGATGATGAATTGGGATGATTGGCACTAGACATGTGATAATTTTCATTGTCCACTAGTAAATTATTCGAATAGTCAGGAAACATTTTGTCTAGAATAGGTGGAGATGTGACCGAATTGTAGTTCGATGACGATCCATTTGAATAGTTTGATTGTGATAAATATTGCTGTTGAAGAATGTGATGATGATTAAGATGATGATGATGGCCATGATGCATGTGATGATGATGGCCAGGTCTATCACCTAAATCGTTGTTTTTAGGTGAAATTGATCGTCTAATTGAGCGCTCCTCAAAAAACAAGTTCTAAATGAAAATTTTTTTAAGTTTTAAATTTTAAAATTTTGAAATAAAAATAAAATAATTTTTTACCGAATTCGACATGTTGTTATTAGGCTCTAAGTTATTGAACGTAAAGTTGTTATTTTCATTTTGATTCAAATTTTGTTCATTTAAAAGCAAATGATTCATGTAATTTGGATTGCTATGGTTCTGCGAAGGCGGTGAGTTGATTGGAAACTGGAATGCTTGTTGATTGCCGGTCTCTGCGTTGTTGAAAAGATCGTAGTATTGGTGCATATGATTAGATGGATTGGTGGGTATCGGTTTGCTGAGCTGGTATTGTAAAATGTTGCTGTCGGTATCGGTGTCGATTTTAGACCGCTTCGAATGTGGATGAGCATGAGATAATGGATGATGAAGATGCATGTAATGATGGTCATCACGAGAGTCTTCATCATTTTCGTTATTGAATTGAATTAGATGATTATTGATGACATGTGGAGACTGGGCTTGCTCGGGACTGTAATTAGGAGCATAGTATTGTATCAGGGTTTCACTGTTATTCAGTCTGTTTACGGATGTCAGCTGGTTAGGAGCGCGATTGTTAATGCTTCCGTTGGGCGATTGTATTAACTGACTGAATAAAACATTTGATTTTGGATCATTAATGTCGAACTGTGAGTCGTTTGTTGATGTTGACAAAGGTTGAAATTGTTCACTAATAGGTGGCAGATTTAGATTTCCTGTTGGAAATGTGAATATTTGAGAGGATTCGGCCGACGAGTTGGACGATGAGGACGAGAACGATGATGGAGTACACGAAGAGGGTGATGAATTGACTGATAATTGTCCATTGTTAACTAATTTCTTCGATTTTTTGGCTCCAGATTCGTTCTTTTCACTCGAGTTATTATTTATGTCTAATTTTGTCTTTTGTTTGCTTCTAACGATTCTATTTTTAAATAGAAATTGTTTAGAAAATAAAACATAAATTGGAAAAGCTAGAAAAACCAAAACTAAAATGAAAGCCTAGTTTTTCTCTCTAGATTAGAGTCTTGATAAATTTTGCTAAAGGTCTAAAAATGGTTGTGTAGATGCAGCACAGAGAACACCATGCTTAGTCCTTTTAACAGACAATTATCAAAATTTTAATAGAATTTTGCGAAAATAGAAAAATTTTTATAATTTTTATTCATTTATTAGAAATGGTGCCAAATTTTAGTTTAAATAGGGAATCAAGGAAGTGACAAGATTCATCAAGAGAATAAAGATAAATGTATCAATTCCCAAATAATGTAAAATTAATTTGAAAAATTAAAGTTCAAAACATTTACTAATAATATGACAAAATTTATAAAAAATACATTTCAGTCGAATATAATGAAATTTGATGATTGCTGACTTTGAACTATTTTTTTTACCATAATGTTTCTTTGAATGTAACACTTTATTTTGTTAATTTTAGCGTTTTTAAACTTATATTTGAAGTTTTTTCGAGAATATTTGTTTAAAAGTTTTCACTAGAGATAAGGATAGAAGTATTTAATTTGAAAAAATTCAATCAAGATATCAAATATTGTTTTATACAAAGTTTTCTTTGGATTTAATAGCTATTTGGTGACAATTTTATTTTGGTGCAATTTTAAGACAGAAAAATGAATTTTTTAATGCAGCAGATTCAATAAACACTAGAAAGCCCGAGCGGTTATTTTAAACCTCCCTTTTAAAAAATTGAAGTTTAAATATTTTTTATAATTTTAGTTTTATTTTAGACACTATTTCTATCCTAATGCATAATGGTTAGATGTTCATCTTCTTTTTTATTAGTCTGTTATTGCATCGAGTAGTTCATCTACAACGCAATTATTAAGCAGTCGAAACCAGTACCTCATTTTTTAATTAAAGGAGTTTAGGCATCAATTTTTAAGTACCTCAGGAATACACAATAATTAGACTATATATATATTTTTAAAAAATCAAATCCTTGAAAATAGTAAATTTAAAATTTTTTAAAATTAAAACTCAGTTTAAAAAAAAAGCAAATACTCTTGGCTCAAATATTCATGGGTTAAGGTTTAATATTTGAGATTTATTTTAATGACTTATTACTGTTCAAAATTTGAACAAAAGGAAAAATGAAAACAATTTTACATATCGAAATTTTTCTATTTTTAGATTTTTTGTGCAATTTTTACAGAAATTTAAAAAAAAAACTCTCTCAAATTATTTGATAAACAAAAAAATTAAAAAAAATTCTTAAATATTGCACAAAAAAATGCAAAAATGTAAAATTATTTTCATTTTGCCAAAAATTTATTTATTAATTTTTAATTTAGACCCAGAAATTGGGAGAATTTTTCTCTTAAAAAATAAAATTTATTTTAATATTTTTTAATTGAAGTGTTTAATTTAAGTATTTTTAAATTTGAAATTATTGTAATAAATCAACCGGGCTTTCTAGTTCTAAGTTATCAAATAATTTAATTGAAAAAAATTTAACAACGAGCATTAGACATCAAACAAATAAATAATAAATTTGTTTTAAGGTTTATGGGCCTCAAAGTTACCCAAGGGTAAAATAGTTTATTCAATTACAAGTTTATGTAATTTGATTATGCAAAATAATAAAGAATTTCGCTCCATCTTTAAAAAAATAAACTATCAATTAAATTCTAGATAATGAATCACTTTTTAATTCTATTTCGTAGTTAATTTAAAATATTTTTCTTTAATTTAAAGAAGAGTCAATAGTTTTTATTCATAAAAAAGAAAAAAGCATACCTGTTAATGCTTGATACAGAGGGTACTTTATCTTGAGAGCATACGCCATCTTTGATCAACATTTCCCTGATTTCCCAGGCAAACATGTTCGGATTGCGTATTTTGTACATGGTAATTGATTCGATTACATCCGAAGTGGCCACTTTGGGCTTCGAGCCTCCAATTAAGCCAGGCTTAATCGATCCAGTTGAATTAAATCTGAAATATTTTTTTTAAAATAAAATTTAACTAATTAAAAATAAAATTTTTTACTTTGCCAGTATTTTGCTAACACACCCATGTGATACCTTAAGCTTTTTGGATATATCACAGGGTCGTGTTCCTTTTTGAGCCAATTCGACAATTAGCTTGCGCACATCGTCTGGCAACGGTCTTCCGTTCACAAACGATCCACCGAGTTGGTTTACATTGCTTTCTAAATGATAATTTTTATCGCTTGCTTAAATTCAAATTAAGAGAACAAGTTTATAAAAATTTTTTTTTTTTGTTATTCAATTTAATTCAGTAATTAAAAGAAATTAAAAGAAATTCCCTTAATTTAGTGCACGATTTAGTTGGCCTTAATTCAAGCACCAAAATTGGACTTGTGTCTCTTTCTAAATATTTTACTCATTAATAATATGTTTCGGTCTATTTATCACAAAATTGAGAAAGTAATAAATAAACACCAAGTTGTGACCGACAAAATTAGGGAAAGTCTTGGAAGCTGAATAAAAAGAACAAAAAAAAGGGGAAAAAAGTGCAAGTACTTGAGCTGTTCGGGTCGTTTTCATTCGAAGAGTTGGAGTTGTTCAAAGACTGGTTGAGCTTGAGCGTGGATTTTTTGTTTTTGCGCGGCTTTTTGCCGCCTTTGGTCAAAGTTTCAGCCATGGTGGAAGTGGCCGTGTGGGCCAGGAAGAGCTCGGTTTTTTTGTCGTCGATTGGAACGACCAAGTTGTCGGCCTTCTGCCCGGACGACAGTATGTCCGGACTGAGCGGCTTCTGGTCGAGAAAGTTTGTGTTTATGTTCTCGTTGTTCTCGCATTTGCGCACGGCGTTCTCGAACTCCTGATCACAGTCGAGACTCTGAAACTTTTTGTACATAAGATCGTGCTCAAGCGAGTCGGCGTTGAGCGCTTGCTGCTCTGCATTAAGCAAGTTTATTGACGATGAAGAGGAGCGCGAATCGTTTGAGTCCATGTTCGTTTTTGCTTGATTGGTAAAATAATAAATATTTTAAATTCAGAGCTCAATCGTATTAAAACATTGTATCATGAAATTTTATCTTTCTTCAATCAAACAAAATTGATTTCGTTGTCTTTGTGAAAAGAGAGAAAATTTAGCCAGGTAAAATGAAAAGAAAATATTTTAAATTTTCAAAATAGAGATAAATGATATATTAAATTTAAATTAAACAACAACAATAAAAACAACAATGAAATAGAAAAATTACAAAGAGCAATTATTAGTTTGGCAAGCACAATTGCTAATGAATGATAATGCGAACACTTGTGGTGAGGTTCTATTTTGCCTAATGTTCTATTGTGCGCTTGTAGACTCTCTTCTATTTAATTTTTTTTTTTTTCTCTCTTTTTTTAAGTGTTTGGCAGATCGATTTGCTAAATTATTTATTAAGATTCAGATAAATGGAGAAAATAGAGAAAAGAAAATGCTTTCAATACAAATTGACAGGTACGGGAGAGAAAAATGAAGCAGAGTTCTAATTTTTAATACACAAAAAATTATAATTTTAGAAACTAGCGAATCGTGTGAGCTTGCTATCTGCTTCGATTGGCTAAATAGATAGAAAAATATTTTTTTTATTGGTTTATAGCCGTTAGGTAAAATTCAAATTTGATTGATAGATAAGATGAATAGATAAAATGCGTGGTTGATATGTTAGAACAAAACAAAATAAAATAATAAAAAAATTTCTCTCTCTCTCTCTCTCTCTTTTTTTTCCAAATAATTTTGTTTATTTCTCTCGTTTGTGTGTGTGTGTGTTGTTGATGAAACAAATTTTCTATTTTAATGAGAGTTGATATTAAAAGAAGAAGAAAAAAAGGGAGAGATTTAGTTTTTTATCCCGAGGTAATTTTCTAATTTAGGTGTACACTAGAAAAATAAAAATGTTAAATTAAATAGTTGAAAAACGAAAAAAAAAGACAAAAGACTTTGATGCGTCAAGCTATTCGTAGATAGCATCGGTCCCCAGGCTAGATCCAATCTATTTTAAAGTGAATTACCTGTCGATGTTATTTAACACATTATTCAAATTCCCGTAAGATAAAATTATGTAAAGATTTGATAAAATGATAATAAAAATTGTCATTTTTAGCACGACACACTAAGCACTTATAGAAAGATTTATAGCTTTTTACCTTTTCGTAATCCGCCACGATCCAATCACATACATTGACGCTTCTCTAAGCCGTTTACTTTCTGTCATTATTTTCACTTTTTTTTTTCGTTGCTTCGACTCCTTTTTTTTTCTCTACAATATAAAAGAGAATAACTTCTAATATTTATATCGATTTAATGAATTTTTTCAAAATGCCAAAACATAAATATTCCTAATTGTTTTTTTTATCAACGGATCACTAATCAAGCACAAATAGATACCAAGCATGGCAAAGTGAAATACAAAAATTGGCATAGCGCAGCATAAATAGAAAAGAAAAATTCGCTCAGATCACATTTTAAGCAACATTATTTTCAGAATTAATATTTGGATGTGTCTGACAAGAAACAAATGAAGAGAAAAAGCTCTTGTTTAAAATATCCTATTGCTATTTTATTGGTATTTTGAGCGATCAAATATATTTTCATAGGCCTAAAATATGATAATGGTTTTAAATGAAAAAATAAAATTTAATTTTTTCTTTTTTCAATTGATCCAGGATAGACTTTTCTTTTATTGAAATTTCTTAAAATGAATAAAATTCTTGCATTCAATTAATTAACTGAATAAGTTTATTGTAACAAATTTAGAAATAAAAGCTGGGCACAGAAATAGATTGTTCCGCCTTAATTGAGAAACCAAAGTCTTGTGAATGTCTTAATAGTGTCCATGTGATATTTGGACGCGCTTGAGTGATTTCAAATGAATATTTGGCACAGATTTTAAAAAGCCATTACGCGGAGAATCATTTAAGATAAATTATTGTCTACTTAAATGACGGTTTGATTAATTTATATTTACTTTGAAAGTAATCGAAAAGAATTTTAATAGTTTTGGAAGATAGCATGGACAGAGTTTTACGTGATCAAGATCAATTTGGTCTTTGGCCTGCATTTAAAATGACCTCGGAGCATGAAAAATTTATTTTGCCCTCGTAAAATCTAATTAATCTAATTGAAAAGTTAAAATTTGGATTTTGGTATAAGTCTGTTCAGATGAAAAATATTTAAAATTTAATTTTAAAACTAGGTTTGTAGGACTCGGGCGACAATGTCCATTAACAAAACTCTTTGAGTAACTCAGTGTCTACTTTGTGATGACATTTTTTAATGCTAAGGATAAGAAAAAAAAAAAGGGAAATGAAGCTTATTTTGTAAATTTGTTTCTGAATTTTGAATTCTGTCGTCTTAATAATTGATAAAACAAATTTTCTAATTATTTTCTAGGATCAAGTGCTCGACAAAATTTTAAAATAAATAAAATGCTTTTTATTTTACTAATAAAAAAAATATTCAATATGACTAAAAGTATTTATAAAATTTAAATTGTACATTCATTCAAAAGAAAAAAAACTTTTTTCATTTTAGGGTAATTTTTTTCTTCTTTTCTTTTTTGCTTTCAATCTAATTGCTTATCAAATTAGAAATATAATAAAATGAAAAATAAAATTAAAAGTTTTAATTTGAGAAAAAAATTTTAACATATTTTCTAATTAATTCAAATATACAATTAAATTAATTAGTATTTTCTTGAATAATCAGTTGAAATTTTTTTGAGTTTTTGAGTTTTTAATTATAAACAAGAAATATTTCAATAACTGATTTTTGAAAATCAAATTGATAACTTTTAATCAAATTTTGTTACTAAATACACTGCTGCTAGGATCCGATGAATTGACCACATTTTGCGTAAAATTACGTTAATTCATCAAATTTGACGATAAACTACTTATAATACCAGTTTCTAGAAAACGTCATTTAACGTAAAATGTGGTAAAATTTTGTAAAACACAAAAAGACCAAAATTTTTTTTTAATTTTCAATTTAAACTATCAAAAATTTTTTTTTTATTTTTTGACTAAAATTAACGTAATAAAATGTTTATTCTGGTTAATCAAAAAAAAATTCAAATCAAATTTAAATTTTTATTGAATTCATAAATTTAAATAAATTAAATTACCTAAAGCACAATTTGATGTATAAGATGGCCTTGAAGACACTGTTTCTTGACTAGAAACGTGGTTTAAATTTAAATTAAGCGAACTCCATATAAATTTACATTGAATTCGATTTATTTTTTGTTAAAACTTATATAAACTTAAGGTATCCTACATATTTCATATTGTAAATAAATCATCACTTTGCCTATATTTGACTTTCTTTAACTTTTACTAATCAAAAACAACATTTTATTGCATTAATTTAATAAAAAATAATAAAAAAATTTTTGATAGCTTAAAAGGAAAATTAAAAAAAAATTTTTGGACTTTTTGTGTTTTACAAAATTTTACCACATTTTACGTTAAATGACGTTTTCTAGAAACTGGTATTATAAGTAGTTTATCGTCAAATTTGATGAATTAACGTAATTTTACGCAAAATGTGGTCAATTCATCAGATCGTAGCAGCACTCTATAACCCATATTCATAGGGTTTTTTAGACAAATTTTAAAATAGATTTCAAAATTCAAATTGAGGCTCAAACTATTGAAAGCCTGACGAATAAATGGGCTCCTAAGTAGAGCTTTGGGCTAAGAATTTAGACAGAACTTTAATTAATGAAATCTAAAATAGATTAAAATTCTTTACTGTCTTTAATTTTGAATAAAATATTTTAGCATGTTCATTGACAATAGGTTAAAATTACTAAATTCTTAAATTGTATTAATTAAAAGTCGTTTAAAAAAAATTTCTTAATTAATATTTAACACAAATATTAAATAAACTGCTATAATAAAATTGTTTTAAAAGAGAAAAATTCTAACATATAAAATACTTAACATGCTCAATGATAAGATGATTAAAAAAAATATGATCTACATATTTCAGTAGTAGTAGGTGAAACAACAGTTGTTTCACTTTGTTTCAACAGCAGAACAAATTCTGGCCTTTATAACAAAAGTTATAGTATTTTTTAATTTTTGTATTGAAAATTTTGTATGAAATTTCACATTGCCATAAAAATAATTATTTTCAAAATTTAAAAAAATGATATTCGAATTTTTAAAATAAATATTAGGCTAAAAAGCATCAATTAAATTTGGTATTGCGCTCTAGTTTTTTATTTAGACTCAATGAAAATAAATTAAGCTTGTAATTTTAAATTAATTTTTTTAGACAAAAATTAACAATTGACCAAAAACAAATTCGCTCTCAATTTAAATTCTCTAACTAATATTCGAAAAAATCAAAATTATTAATTTAAAAATGAAACATAAATTTAATTGAAAAAAAATATTTTTCTCAATTATTTATTTAACTTTTAAAATGTATAACATTCTAAAAATTTAAATTTGGATACTAATCTAAACAGCACCCCATGAGCCTGGTGCAGCTTGATTAGCCCAGCTTTCGCCTGGAGCTGGAGCTTTGGTCCAGTTTTCATCAGTTGGATTCCATTCTTCGTTAGCAACAAATCCAGATTGCAAATTAACATTTTGACCAATGGTTGTTCCACTTTGGTCCCATTCACCATCACCTTGCACTGGTTCTTGGAATTGCTCGGTTGGTTCAGCAACAACAACTTGTTCCTCTTTGGCGGCTTCTTCGATGTCACGATAGAAGAACAAATCTGGCATTACTTCCCACTGTTCAGTTCTTGGCAAAGTTCCTCGAATTCTCAAAACTTCACGAGCCAAAAACCACAACATCAAACCGATAGAGTTTTTACCCTAATCAGAAAAAATAAATTAATTAATAAAATTATTTTAATTTTTTTTTAAATGGTTAAATTTTCAATTAAAATGGCTCAGCTGCTCAGTACGAAATTACTTATTTCGTCAATACAAATTACGCTTTATTTAGTAATTTTTTCATCACTACCAAAAGTTTAACCAAATAGAATATGTCAAATAAATTTACTCGGTTGTTGCATGGTATGACAATATCAATGTTTCTAACTGGATTGTCAGAGTTGGCAAAAGCAATTACTGGGATGTTGACATATGATGCCTCGGTGATGGGTTGATGGTCGGCAACTGGATCAGTGACAATAATCAATCGTGGCTCTTTGAAGGCAGATTGAATTTGATTTGTGAGTGAACCAGGAGTGAAACGACCAGCAATTGGTGTACCACCTGAGTAGAAAAAAAATTTAATAACTGTTTTATATTTATTAAAAAAAAAAAAGCATTTTCCTAATTAAAACGATTCAGTTGCTCAGTACGAGATGATTGCTTAGATCGTCATTTTATATTACGATTTTATTAGCAACTTTTTCATCATTTCGTTTTAAGACAAATACAAATATTCAAATACATGTCCCAATATAAAGTGTTACTTTAAAATTCACTTCATATTCCTAAGTATTCAAAAATTTTTTAGCCGCAGTCTAGAGATCAGCCAAATAAAATAAATCAGCAAATACTGGTTCTACGGCACTTTTATTAAATTGTACAGATACATGTCCCAATATGAAATGTCACTAGAAAATCATTTCATATTCCTAAGTATCTGTTAGAATTTTATTGCCTATAGTCAAAGGAATTCACCAAGTACTTTAAATTTGTCTTGGTAAAAGCTGGTCTATGGCATTAGATTAAACTATTCAAAATTTACTTTCAATGCTTTGTTATAAATGGCCAAAACATTAATTAGAGAGCAAATTTTAATTTTCAATTAGAATTAAGACAAAATTAGGAATCAGAAAATTTAAAATAAAAAATACATCAGCGAAAGTTTCAGTGGCCAGGACACTTTATAACCTCATCATTTTCCTTTTGTCTTAATAAATATTCTGTTCTAAATGAAAAAAAATTACCAGTATATCTAGCGTATTTCAAGACACCACGTTGAGAAACTTGTCTAGCGGAGATGATGCAGACATCGGCTGGGTTTTCAATGGTAGCAATGGCTCGGGCAGCTAAAACCAACTTATCCCACATTTTGCCAATGTTAAACAAGCTAACTCCATCGGATTTTCTCTTGAAGATGTATTGTTCCATTTGATAGTCCAAATTTTGCGAGCCCAAGTGTGCCGAGGCGACAATTATCTTGGTCAAGTCTTCTTCTTGTAAGCTAAGTAATCCTTTTGCGGCAGACATTGTTGATTATTTGGTTATTTAGAGTAACGTACCAAAGCTTTACAATCAAATAATTAGCACAATACATTTATTTATGTATTATTTCACCAAATCAATTGAAATTAAATCCTATTTAATCAGTTTGATGTGAATTAAATTTTAAGTAAAAAATAACTGATCTTTTCGTTTGGCCATCATTAGGCGCTTTGAATTCAATTGAATATTTTTTTTAGTGAAATAATATCCAGGAATCGAATGAAATTTACCGTCAATATCTATGGCTAAATTTAGTTAAATGTGATTTTCAAAAGCGCGTATATAAAACTTAAAGATTGCATATTTTTTTTAACTCAGGTGAGGGTTTATGTTAATTTAGTACTGAAGAAAATTGGCTAGAATTTTAGAAAATTTAGTCTTTCGTTTTTCAAATTTAAAAATTAAATTTCCATTTTATCAGTTTTTGTTAAAAAAAATAAATAAATTTAAAATATTTTAAAGTCTAGAATTTATTAAATAAAATTTTAAAAAAATGATTATTTCGAGATGTAACATTGGGGTGAGTCAAAAATATTTTCATTTTCTTTCTGCCTTTTTTAATAAAAAAAAACACTAGTTAACTAATCTTAACATTTAAGGACCAGAGAGGTTTTTTGGACCCCTTTTGTTACTTCCTTTATTTGTTTTTATTCAATAAATTTTTTAATCATTTTTTATAATTTTTTTTTCAATCATATCTTAAATCAAAAATATTCTGAAATTTTTGTTGTAGTTCCAGACCAACTCCAGGCGACAAAAATATCTTAAGTCTCACAGTGCAATAGTATGATGTAATGCGTTTAGCAAGTCACTATTTTTAACATTTTAGAGTATAATACATAGAGATTTGGATAAAAAAATTTATTTATTAAAAATTCTCTTGGGTTAAAAAAAAGGATAAATAAAAAATGTTTAATGAATATTAAAATTTTAAAATTATATTTTTTATGAATATTATATTTTTAAGTGCTGAATATAGTAATGTTCTTTTGAATTATGAGAGCGTTTAGAATAATGGTCAGATTAATCACATATCCGGGTTTCTCTTCTTGCTTACAGCTTTGTTTAAGTAATCAGCACATTCTCTTGACTTACGTTCATAGTTCCTGTCCTTGATGCTACCGAGTTTGGCACATCTATTGTTCATTGGAATTATTCTTAGCTCTTTATTTTTCCCTGAACACCACCAAAATCTCCTAGCCTGAACCTCTTCAGATCTGAAAGTAGACTCATCATGAGCGATTATGATTCTACAATTATCTAAAGGCTTAATCATTGAATAAACTTGTTTTTCTTTAAACTCTTTTTCACCATAATTATTTTTGACCATAATATTTTTGATATTATGGTCAAAAATAATTAAAATGAAAAAGAGCTAATTGGGCTAATTTGAAATGGTAATTCATTATGTAATAGCACTTTTAAAAACAGAAAAAAAAGCAAATTTTATTGATATGGCTTTATTTCAAAAATGAAAAATTAATTAAAAATTCTAACACGGTAGGAATTTTTTAAATTCATTTCTCTACATTTTGATACCATGAACATATAGGCTTGATTGGGTCTCGGGCTCAATCATTAAGCCGAAACGTAAGCAACTCTCAAAAATCTAATTTTATCGACAACTTTGTCCAAGAAAAAGATAAAAATAGAAAAATTTGGGATCTAGCATAAATTTTAACGCTTAATTCGAATTTATCATCAAAATTTTCCTTTATTTAATCAATTAAAGTCTATTTTTTTTGAAATTTTAGCGTAAAAAAGGACACTGAATAACCTAAAAATATTTTGTTTCCCTGAAAAATTAAATTAAACACTGATTCGACTTTTTGATGCATCCGCCTTTCCAATCAAAATTTTTTTAAATTTTATTTATATGTGATAAAATAAGTTTCAATTCAAAAAGGGGCCTAAAAAAACCTCTCAGAAGTCCTAGTGTTGAAATTCAAATAAATTTTTGAAATTTTAAAAAACCAACGGAGTATTTTAAATCTAAAATACCCTTGACAAAGAGTAGAAAACTTTCTGATTTCATTTTAGATCCATTTGATATGTAACACTTCTTTCTATCATTAAAAACAAAAATTTATTAATCAATTGAAAAATCCTGTATTTAAATTAAGAGTTTTTAAAGGTATTTATGGATTTGTAAATGAATATTTAATAGATGGGGCTCAATCTGAAATGAAACCTTTTTACTTTTGGATTTAAACACATTTTGACAAATGGTGACTTTATCACTAAAGCCGAGTGCCAAATATGTTTGAGCTAGCTTCCTTTTCATATGATAATTCTTAAATTTTAAGTTCAATTAAAAACGAGATTAAAATTCTTTTAAATTCTAATAAAATATTTTACACTTAGTTTTAATGCGTCTTTATTGTCAAATATGCAGCAGGAATTCGGAATTCTTTAATTTTTATCAATTGGTTTTAGCTAATTATCTAATGAATATGAAATATTCGAGAAAAGATTATATTTTATTATAAATAATAAATGTAAATAGAGTTAATAAAACATTCTTTTTAGATTAAAAAAATATTTATTGATACAATAAATAGAAATGTCTCCAGTGATTTTTTTTACTTTTTAAATTTTAATTGCCCATTAGAGAATAAAAACAAATTCTTCAAACATAAACATATTTGGCGATTGTTTAATTTAAATAACCCAAAAAATTATTTACACAAAATTTTAGAACAAATTAAAAAAAAAAACCGGTAAAGAATATTTATTCTCTTATTTCAGGCGCAATTGATTTCGGCTTGGCTAGTAAACTTCCATGATAAATACCTTTGCTCTTTAGTGTCCATAACTGTTTGTAAAAATCCTCTCTAATCGCTTCTCTGCTCTTTTTGGGAATTAAATTCGATGTGTTCAAAGTGTCCATTATTTTGTCAACTTGTTTATTTGTCATCAAATTTAATTGATCACCAGCAATGAATTTATTTACTTCAATAATTCCACCTAAAGGTTTAGGTGGACGATTGAGCAGATTGGACTTTGGTCTGTAAAAAATTGGCACAAATTCTTTTCGATTCTCATTTACAAAAGCCGATTTGCTTCTATTAATCGACTCTTTTCTAAACGGCTCTTTTTTTTGCTCTAATTTTACCGGGCTGACTATTCTCGGATTGGGAATTTTACTTTTTATATTAATTGGATGCATTTTTAAAGTGGCCGAATTTTGTTCTCGAGTCTCAAATACTTTCGATACTATTTTTTGACTTTTTTCTTTGCGATTTATTTTCGGCTCTGATTCATTAAACAAAATATCAAATTTTTCCTCCAATTCCAACTTTTTTATTAACCTTAAATCTTCTTGTTTCAGGCGAATTTTTGTTTTTGTGTCTACTCGACTAGGCGATGAGGTAGGCCGATTGGCAGGGTTATCTGTATCACTTTTAATTTGTGGATCAATGTGATCAAGAACTCTGGCGTCCACACAGGATTTTGTGTCGAACATATTTTTTTCTCGTTGAAGTTCAGGCGAAGCGTTATTTGATGGAGTACTTTGTTCAATTTGTTTCATTTCTTTGAGCTGCTCTCTTAAATACTGTTTGGTCTCATCTAAGTCAGTAGTTCGACTTTTGAAAATTTCCAATTCTCTTTGAAAGTTGAGGCGAGCCTCATCAATCTTTGGGTCTTTAAATATCATCTGATTAGGATGTAAATAGGACATGGCAGTTGTTCTAGTTGAAATACCACTCAAAGTAGTTTGGGAAGTAATAGCATAGTTTAGGTTTTGGACAAAGGATTCTCTTTTTTTAAGACCAAAATCGGATATGTTTCCGATAGAATTTCGAGTTATGTTAAGTGGTTTTGAGGTTATTTTGTGTACTAAATTGGCCTCTCTTAGATTTTTGGCACTTATTGGTCTAGCACTATGGTCTAGTACCGTTTTTCTATCATCATTAAACAATTTAGCATTTGGCGTAGCCACTAGTTCCGATCTAGAAGCTCTAATTTGGGAATAATTGCGAATTTTTTTTAGAGAGCTAGTTGATCTTTTGAACTCTTCTGCGACCATTTCTTCACGATTGTCAACTATATTTGTCATTGAAGATTCATAGTCAAATTGAACTATTTCAAATTCCATCATTATCATGTTAAATTCAGTATTTAATAAAACTCGATTTTCAACAATGCTTAGTGATAAAATAGGATCACATTGGCTATTGCCGCGCATTACCCTCAGACAATCTCCTGTTAATATACTCCATATTCTAATCTTTCCGTCTGCTGATCCAGTTATAGCTCTCAAATATTGAAATTCCATGCACAATACTTCTCTTTAATAAAATTTTTTTTTAAAATAATTTTTTTCTTTTTTTGTTTACTTTGGGTGTCTCATAGCTGCTAAACAATTTTTATGCTTTCCTTGGGTGCTATAAACAAGAGCATATCCATCTGAACTGCATGTTAAAATATGCCATTTATCGAACTTGATGCTGTTCACTGGGCCCATATGAGCCGAAATTGTCTTAATTATAAACACTTTAAAATTTATTAATTTTAATATTTGTTAACACTAGAAAGCCTGATTTTAATTATTAATTAAAATATCAAATTAGTTATGAATATAAATATTTTTTCTAAAAATTAATTCAAATTTATTAAAAATTAAAAACAAAATGCTTAATTTTTAAAAGTTATTTTATAAAATTTTATTTCTATTAAAAAGTATCTTTGAAAATTTAAATAAAGAGATTTGATAAAGGATAAATAATTTTAATTTTCTTTTAGATAAAAAAAATTTATTCGGATAATATTATTTGGTCTCGTAAATTAATTTTTTGTCGATTTTTTTACTTTATTCATATTTAAAAAAATTAATTATCTAAAAACAATTTCTAAGTTTCTTTCATTAACAATCGTATGTTAATTTATCATTAAAATTTGATTATATAACAAGCGAATGGAAATGAAAAAAATTATAATCATTAAAATTACTGACAAAGTCTTCTCATATATAAACTAAGATCTCTATAATATGGGATCGATGCAAAGTAGCTCTAGGAATAAAATACAAATTTGGGGTTTTAGAACGCGGGATTCTTTGAAGTAAATGATGGAAATTTCTCAAAAAATAGAACATTTCAAAAAAGAAAGTATTTAAAAAATGAATCATAACTGAGACTTCAAACAAACTTCACAGAAAAATTTTTATATTATAAATGAAACAAGAAAATTAATCCATGCTAAACGATTAATTCAATTGTTTTTAAATCTTAGATATTAATGGCAATTCATAAAAAATCTATTATTGATAAAAGATTGATATGTTAGTATCATGAGTATTTACTTATGTTCTTATTTTTACTTATCTCTAAATTTAATCTTTTTATAGTTTTCAATCTTAGGAAAAGTTTTATTTAGTCTTAAATTAATTAAAAGTTTTATAAGTTTGAAAAATTTAAAAGAATTTGAAAATTTATGAAATGATTTTGCAATTGACTTATTTCTTAGCAGGAAAAATTAAATTAGTTTTTTTTTTTGAAATATTTTTCTTGACATGTTTTATAAATGTTGTTATACTAAGATACTTGGAACTACGTGACTATGTTAGAAGCAAATTGAAGCTTTTAATCAAATTTAAACGATTCAAAAAATCACCTTGTGATCAATTTCAAAGACTTGTTTTAAAAATCCAAAATAAAATATTCATTGTCTTGATTAAGTTAATCTTTAAGTTAATTATTCATTTATCAAATTTTGTTCATATTCATCAATGCAGTCTAAATAATTAAATTATATTTAACTTAATTGTAAATTTTGTATCTCATTTTGTTTTATCACGCTGCAAATAACTCATGATCTTACCAAGTTAATCTTGGCAGTACTATTCTAAGTTAAGATTAGAAAATTCAAATTATAAAGAATTGAATGTAGACTAAGATAACAAAATTAAGTGCAAGATTTTATCTTTTTTCTAATATTTGTTAATTTTTTATAAAAAAAACAACATATAATTGGCGAGGGATAACTAACCCCTTCATTCTTAATAAGACTGGAAAACTATTCCTTTCATATTTAATTTTTTAGCTATGATTTTCACCCATTTGATTTTTAAATAGCAAGATGAACCTTTTTTTTAATTTAATTATTTTAACACTTTCCAGAATGGTTTGTTTTAATTCTAAAATTATTTATCAAATAAAATTTGTTGCATCATTACTGGAAGAATAGTCTAGAAAATCAGCAACAGCAGTAACTCATGAACATATGTCTAGTGGAAGGTGAAAATGTGTGGAGGGTACAAGATTGATTTATCAAATGATCTTTGCATAACAGAATCGACAATATTTCTTCATCGTAATGTGATAAAAAACAGAGTTGTTCCTCATTCAAAAATCCTCTAGGTTAACAGTTTTTCAGACGGATCATTAGTTTTGATGATAAATGAATCTATTTTCGTAATTATGATATCAGAAATCAGTGGTTGGATCCATCTGAATCAGCTCAGCTAGTCGTGAAAAGAGGACGCTTTGTTTTGTTTGTTTTACTTCAAATTAAAATATCTTTCTTTGATCAACAGAAAAACATTTTCATCAAAGATCGGATTAAAGAAGGGTGTCGTGAGTTTTTTTGGCTCCAAAAGCCGTGAAAGAATAGATGATAGATGACTAAAATCTATTTAATATGATGGTTTATATTTTTAAGATTGTTAATCTATTGCTCTTTTTTATTATTGATAAATTAAAAAAAAGACAAAAAATGGAAAATTTTGTGACTTTTTTTCATTTTAATTTGATCATAAACTTCAATTGGCCAAAATAAGAACATCTTGTTTTAAATCTTTAAAAAACTGTGAGTTTTGGTTCAAAATAATTTGAGAAAATAATTCAAATTTTGAAAAGGAAATTAAAAGATAAGATTGTTTTGATCATAAAATTTTTTTTTATTACTTTAGCAATTATACCAAAAATAAAGAAAAAATTTATTAATTTTAGTTTTTCTTATGGTTCAATATGAAAAAATAAATACATTTAAATTGCCTTTTTTTTATGTTAATGTCTTTTGATCAAATAATTTTCAATTTGTGTTTCAAGTTTTATCTTCTTTTAATACTAATAAAAAAATTTTTAGATTTAATAAGAATTATTCTTTTATCTGCTTTTAAAATTATTATATTTTTGACAAGTAAGCTTTTTTCCATTAATTTTAATTTTAGATCAAAGATTATAAATTTAAATGGCAAACTATGATAACAATTTTGGGAACCTAAAGTTTTCAAAAAATATTTAACTTTCGAGGGTTTTCTATTTAAATAAATAGTAACATACCTAAACAAAATTTGAAGAACTAATTTAAACCAATTTAACATTGCTTAATTGATAGTTTAAATATTTACCTTAATTAGCTTTCCATTTAGCAAATTAAAAACTTTAATTTTTCCGCTTGAGCCTCCAGATATGCATATTTCTTCGCCTATAGCAACTGAATTAATTGGATACATGTGCTTAAATGTTCGCCAGCATTTCTTTTTGCTCAAGTTCCACACACGACACGTCTTATCGCCACTTCCTGATATGACCCTATCTCTTTCATCGTCCATTGAAATGCAATTGACAGTTTGTTGATGTCCTTGGAAGATTCTCAGACACTTTCCATTTTCAATAGACCAAACTCTGAAATTAAAATTTTATTAAATCAAAAAAAATTAAATTTTGCCCTGCACTTGCCTTATACTAGTGTCATAGCTACCGGTGACGACTATTTTTTTAATCTCACATATATATATACATTTAATAGAACCGGCGTGTCCTTGTATGGTCGTGCTCTTCTCACTAGCCAGTTTAAGGTCAATGAAGCGGATTTTTTTGTCAAATGAACCAAATGCTACTAAATTTTGACCATTAAAATGCGACACTCTGTGTGGATCTTTTTTTTCTTTCAACAAAAGGACATTATAGGGACCGCAAAAAACGTTTCTTTCCTCCATAATTACATTCCTAGTCTCATAGCCTTGAAAAGCAGTCGTCCAATTCCACTCGCTTTTATAGGCCGTGCGAAATACCTTCTCGTCCGGTAAACGTATTAGTTCAAAAGTGCCCGGAATCAAATTTGGAACTTTAACGTCCACATTATTAGCATATCTGGGATTTATTCCTTTCGAGGATGTGCCCTACATTTTCAAAAAAAAAAATTATTTTCAGACTAAGCAATTTATATTTTGTGTTTCTATTTTTTAAAAAAATTTAATTTCTCATAAAATAAATACAAAAAAATAAATAAAAAAAAAAAATTTTTTCTCTAAATAAATTCTCTACCTTTAAAAGCATCATATCATCGGCCAATATTTTATTCAAAAAGCCTTCTTTGTGAACTTCTTTTATTAGATTACACCAATATTTGCATACAAACAAACAATTGTACAAATTTTTTTTGCTCAAACTTGACAATATTGATTTTGACAAATGAACTGGTAAAAGCCTAAAAATTGTAAAATTTTCAAAAAGAAAATTCATCAGCAATTATATTTGCTGGTTACCTAATAAAATCAACGTGTTTTAAATCACTTATCGGCTGTTCAACATCTTTTATAAGAATATTTTTCACCTCAATGTCCTCTTCGTAGTCTTCCTCGTCATCATACGCGTCAAAAATCATCTCCGAATCGCTTTCATAGCTGCTTTGTGCCGATTCCGAATAAGGATTATGTGTTTCGAGGATAGATTTTAGTTTCAAAATCATCATAAAAACCAGCGCCTGATCACATTTGTTAAGTAGACTAAGCATAAAATTTAGCTTAATGTAATTAGTCGCATTAGAGTACCAGTTCCATGTGGCGTTTATTTGCTTGTTTACATATTCGTTGTCTAGACACCGGTTATTGGTCGCCTTCATGTGATCTTCGTCGCATGAGGGCAAAAATTTATTTCTCGCATAGATAAAATCTTTGGACTCGGTCAACGGTTTGAGCAAATCGTTCAAATATTTGTAGATTTTAATGTTATTTATTCGCACAATAAGACCGATTAGAAAAGCCTTGAGAGTCACGTGACTGGCCCGGTCAAACCATTGCTTTAAATTGTTCAGCTGATTGACTATTTGACAAGAGTTGCACTTGCCACAAAAATTAATGCAATTATTGTCGCCATTGAACCTGTGGCATGTGTAGTCAAGGGCCAAATTTATGTTGAAATTGTATGACTTGGTCATTCCGTGCCGATTCCTCGTCCTGTGGCGTACTTTCTTCTCTTTCAAAATACTATCTAAAGACTGATTCATATCCGATTTTAGACCTGGTGCTAATTCAACTTGCCGTTGCTCTTTTGGTTCACTCTCACTAATCATAATGTGCTTAACGACAAACTGTGTATCAGTGAAGCGGTGCGCTTTCTTTATATTCAAGTGTTAAGAAAACAAAATAATTTTTAGTGCTTCATTAATTTGTTAATAAAATTTAAAGCTTTTTTTTTATTTATTTTTTGCTCGACCTAAATGTTAGAAAAATTTTCAAACAATAAAAAGATTAATTAGCTGTATTGATCCTAATCCTTAGACACATTTTAAAGCATTTAAAGCACGAAAGATTTGTGACGAGGAAATAGAAAAATGTTTTTTTAAGTATTTTTCAAAGGTATAAAATCTCAACAAAAAAAATAAACTTTTCTAATGTATGCTCTCTTTGAGATAGGAATTTATTCAAAATTTTAATTTTACTTTCAAATTTTCTAATTATTCAATCAAAATCTGCGAGCTTAAAAAAATATTGGATTTTTAAAAAATTGCTTTTGAAAAATATCCCGTTTCCATGCCAACAAATATGTATTTTTTTATATATTTTTTTTTAATTTGAAAAAAATAAATACTAATTTTAGAGAAAAAAATTTAAATGAGTAAAATTATCAACAAAATTAGCCGATTGAGTCTCTCGATGACCAATCTAAATAAAATTTTAAAATCAAGAATCACAATATTGTGAAATGTCACGAGTTTGTTTGTTAGTTACCGTTTTGTTTAAAGATTTAATTAAATTTTAATCATATGAAAAAAAAAAGTTTTATCTTTGTTTTTTCTTTTCTAATTTGATTTATTAGCTCTTAAAATTTATTTTAAGATTTTCTAGGATCTTGAGACAATTATTTACGCAATTGAATCATTAACGTTCAAATTTATAATTAACTGCCAGCCTTAATGGACCTTAATTTTCAAGTTTGCTACTTGTTTAAGTTTGTTTATATATTTAACCTTTTCTAAGTATTCCACTTAAACAAATAGCTAAACTATTAATCTTATTTCTTTTGATCCTTAAAGCCTCACTAGTTAGTTCGTTGGTCAGATTTTATTCACCTTTGTCAAACACACAAAAGTTAATGTTTAAAATAATTTTTTTGCTCAAACTAGGTTAAAGACTTTTTTAAAATAGATAAAATCGTTGAAATAGAAGCTTTAAATAAAAAAAAAAAGTAATTAAAAATTGCTAACTATTTCAAGTTTTATTTTTATCAATAACAGTTGATCAAACAATTTTAACAATACTTTAAAAAGTAAACTTTGAATATTTTGAACAAATACCAACCTCAATAAAACACTCATACACTATCTATTAAAAATCGATATATTACCAATTTATTTTGCTTTAATAATTTCTTAACAGCAACCAAAAATAAACACATTATTTACTCTTAATGAAGAATAAATGTTGAGATTTGTTTTTATGAAAAAATTTCAATTTAACTCAAACTTAATTTAAAAATCGATTTAATTAAAAAAAAAATTTTTATTTAAAATTGAAATTCAATTTTCTTTTTTAAATTTAAAATATATTGTATATCACGTGATATGATTAATTTGGAACATTTTTTTTAATTTAAAATAGCGATTTATGAATAATTAGTATCCTATTAAATTAGTTAAAAAAAAATCAAAATGGGTTTAAGCTTTCGTTTTAATCGGTGAAAAAAAAATAAATAAAATTTTTTTTTAAATTTATTTAAGTATTTGTATTTTTTTTTGTTCAAATCCTCAAACAAGATGAAAAACAACAAACTTATAAAACAAAAAATTTGTTCAAATTTAAAATAATTTTAATCAAAATATATGGGCTCAATTAAATTTACTTTGAAATTTTTTTTCTTTTTTTAAAAATTACTAAATTAGTTTAAGAATTTAGGTGGTAGAAAAAATTTTAGTCAAGTAATTAATTTTTAAAACTACTGTTCCCATTCTTTATATAAATTAGTTTTTAGAAAATTTAATACTTAATTTAAATAAAATTCTCATCTCATCTTTAACAAAATCTTTAAAAAAAGTAAATGATGCTTTATTTTAATAAATAAATTTATAATTGAATCATTAAAAGATTTGTTAATTTTTTTGTTATCTGCCAAAAGAAATTAAAAAAAAGATCTATCACTTCAATGAACTCATAAGAACCCGATTTTTAAACTTAACCAACATCTTAAATATTTCTAGACACATAAAACTATGAATGGCACTAAGCCTTGATAGTAGGAAACTTGTCTGTCAATTTTTCTAAAAGACCAATCTAAAATTTCCATAAAGTGTTATAAATTTAGACAAATTTTCTTTGATAAGAGAGGCACTTATTTGCAAGTGTATATGGTATAATTCCTTTTCTAAATTAATAAAATAAAACAAACAATAAAAAGTTTATATTAGTAAAAAAAATTTAATGGCAAAAAAAGTTTTGTTTCTCTGAGTCATTTAATTTAGTTTAGTGAATAAGTCACACAAGAACAATCTTGTATGTCATCTGTAGACATTATCCACCTTTGAAAGTTGAGAATCTTCCGTACATTAAACTGATAGAATTGATTGAATTGTCATTCAAATGGTTTTCATGAGCGTATTCTTTTGAAAGCATTATCTCTGATCTAATGTCTAACTATCGTTTGAAAAAGTTCTTTAAGTAGGTATGATACTATTTTTCAGTAAATTTTTATTTCATATTCAGTATTGCTAATTAACGTCATCAATCTTTTTTTATTCTTAAATTAATGTATAAAATCTTATTTGAATAATCACATCGCAGCTTATGGAACAGCTAACACTTTTATGTACATTTTCAATATATTATATGACAGATATTTTGGCAAATTATTGATAAAGATGACAAAAAAAGAAAAAAGCACAAAGCTAATTTTAAATTAGCATCAAAAAAATATCTTTTCTAATTAGTCATAAAAAATGAAATTTTTACAAAGCAGCTTTCTGTTTTTAATATATTTTTAATAGCCTATTTGTCTATTATTAATTTATTGTATTTATTTTTTAGACAATTAATTTTTTGCTTTTCATTTGTGCATAATTATTATTGATTAGAGTAGTAAAATTGTTACTTTTACTGTTAAAATTTTTTTAAAAGTATTTTATAAAATATTTAATAAATAAAAATAAAAAAAAATTCAAAATTTCACAATTTTTAAATAAAAAATAATCAAAAAATAAAAACAGAACAAAAATTAATACACTTTTTAAAACAACCGGGTGAATACGGTGCTGGAAATTAGATTCAACTGTTTGTATCATACCTCTGATTCAAGTTTGCCATTATTTAGACGAGTAGTAATCGAAATTTTTTGCATGTTGTTATCATTGTTGAATGAGTAGTACAAATTTATCGGATTATTTACATCAATGAAATTACTGGGCACATAATTAGTAACATCATCATATACTTGGCAATAATTAGACGTATTCGAATAAATCCTCGGCTCTGCATAGTTTATCACTTTTACATGACTGGGTCTGTGGCTCAAAAATTGATTATCTGTTTTGCCCTCACTAAAATCAATCAACTGAACATTGGCATTGAGATAATTGTTCACATCATTTCTCGCAAATTCATTCTTTTGACTAAAATTTATCTGTCCTATAGGCAAATTTTGAACAAAAGGCCTTTCAGTGGCCATCATCTGAGGATTCATATGGCACACTTTTGACAGACGCATATACTTCATCTGATTGTCCAATTGATTGTTTAGAGTGATCACATTCTCCAGTTCCAGTCCTAGTGAATCCGCAAAGCGAACAGCTTTTTTTTCGCCCACCGAAGTGTCGTTTCGTTTGCGCGGATTCTGCAAAATCGAGCTGGTCGTAAATATGGAAGAATTGCCGTTCGAGGAATTTATGTCTGTGCACGGCTTGGACTGACGCTTGAGTCCTTGTAATTTTTTCGATAAACGTAGACTAGAAAGGGCACTGCTTTTACTTTTAGTCAAGTTAATGGACGGTTGTTTAGGCTCTTCCATTTTAGATTTCGATTTACCTGGGTCATTAGTCAAATTGGGTTGCGACGATTTTGAGCGTGATTTTTCACTCGAATTGTTGGCTTCGTTTTTTTTCTTTAATTGTTTTAGAGTCTTCAGTGACTGATGGTTTTTGACAGGTTTCTGATTTTCGAAGTTATCATACCTGCCATTGGCCGAATGAGACCGATTTTTTGTCTCCTGCTTCGGCTCTGGCTGCTTCTCGGCTGCATCTGAATTGTACAAATTGGGAAACGAATTGGACAATCGCTTTAGGTCGTCGTCCAAGCTGTACTTTGAGTTATCTTTGACATAATTTCGATAACACAACAAATGAAAGCTATTTTTCAAAAAAGAATTTTTTATCTTGGCTACCATTGCTCTCCTCTTTTCAAACTTCCTACTCTAGTCATTTGCCATTCTAAATATCTAAATCTAATTGCTAAATATTTTTTCAATTAAAAATTTTCAACAAGATTAAACGAGGTGCTTTTCTTTTCTAATTGTGTTTTAGATTCGTATTCAAATTTGAACTAAAAAATCATGTTATTAATTAGTATAGCTTATTTTTTTTCCCAAGAATGAGAGCTTGTTGAAAAAAGAAAAAATTTCAATTGTATAATATGAAGAGCATTCTGAACAGATTCTCAAAAATCACTCATTGATTTGAAAAAAAAATATTTTCTCATTTTTAAATTTTGAATTTTAACCCATATTCACGCTTCTTAAACGTTTATGCAAATTGGCCCAAACTTAGTCGCTAGGACTTGAAAAAAAAAAAGAAAAAAATTAAAAATTGTTTAAACAACCAAATTTTATTTAAAAATAAAATTATTTTTCTCAACCAAAGGTAAAATTGTGATCAATTTTTTATTTAAAATGAACAGAAAAAAAAAAATTTAGTTTATTTTAGACATTTTGCGCAAGTGATAGATAGAAAGTTTAGCATGCAAGCGGAAGCAGCAGCAAATCCGCTTTAATCAAGTCGCGGCTGGCAAAATCAATTATACTGACTTGTTCAAACCCTTAAGGAAATTTTTTTCTTATTTTACTTCAATTTTATAATTATCAAGAAATAAAAATAAATATTTAGAATAAAAAATATTAATTAGTGTCTAAAGCAATTTCATTCAGCTAATTTTTTATTTATGATTTAATAAATTAAATTAGACGGGCTTATTTTGCATACATTACACAAAATTAAAACAAATTAACCATTTTAAAGTAAAATGCTTAAAAAGGCTTTTCAAATTTAAAAAAAAAGTAACAAGTTTACTAAAAAATAACCCATGGGGTTTCTTAATACTAATCTCAATAATTAAAATTGCTTACGGCCTTAAAATTGAAAGAAAAATTGATAAAATTAATTTTTTTTTAATCTAATTTTTGGCTAATTTTTTGTTTATTTTATTGAGGTCTTAGGGGATATTGTAGTGGTTTTGAAATAGAGCGTCCCTAGAGATTAGTCAATAAATAAGTAATCGGCTGCTTAAATGATAATTTGAAGTTTTTTTGGCTTTCAAAGACCTGCTTTAATAATTGAGCCTCTCTAAATTAAAAATAAAAATTTTATTTTAGCCAAGATTAATTTAAACAGACTAAAATGAAAAGAAAAAATTCCATAGAGATAATTAAAAGTTATTTGCTAAAGTGAGCTCTTTGGCCGAATAAAGATGTTAGAATTGAAAATTTCTAATTTAAGGATAGCAGTTGCTCGCTTTGATGAGATATTTAATTATTTGTTGCATACTCGTCGAACCATAAATAGCTCCAAATCTGATCGCCAACACTAAAATAATTATTTTATTTTCTTAAGAAAACACATATATTATAACACATATATTGTAACCAAACACACTTGCTAGTTTGAAAAAAAAAAAATTGTATTTGTACAAAACTAGCAAATAAATAGAGAAAAAATAAAAAAAGAATTTTTTTTTGTTATTTATGGAAATTAGATTTTTTAAAGGAAAATTGAATTCGTTTGATGAGAGAGCTAAAAAAAAATAAGTAGCGCTTATTTTTTAGAGTTTGGTTTCGGTTTCGATGGTTAATAAATCATTTCAGTCCTTAGTCGAATGCAAAAATTAATTCTTTTGCAATATTAATTAGTATTCGATTGCTAATATTGTTCTAGCTATGATAAACAAACAAAAAATTTATGCAATTACTCGAACTACCTTTTTAAAAACACGCTTTAGCTTGCTTAATGATTTTTAAAATTCCAAATGTTATTTCAATTAATTTATCATTTTCTTGAATATTTGACAATTAAATTTTTATTTATTTTGCTCTTTTCTATTTCTATTTCGAACTCATATTCTGACCCAGTAAAAAAAAATAAATAACTGCTGTGTTTCCGCGACTAAAAGCCCTAAATTGAATGGAAAATATTTCCTATCCGCTCTTAAACCAACTTAGGCAGCTGTCAAATCCTGGCAGAATTTTGCTTGCTTGCTTTAAATTACTTGTTGAGTGCAAAGAAAAATAAAACTAAACAAAAATAAAAGATAATTTAATTTTTTTTTCATATTTTCTTTTAATTTTGATATAATGTTTAACAAAGAGAAGCCAGGTGAAATACAAAGCATTTTGAAAAAATAGCCTAGAGAACGAAAATAAAATTCAAAAAACAAAATTTCTCAATAGAATTATTTCAAGCACCTATTCTCAGTGAAAATAAATTTAGAATTATTTTTTGTTATTTTTAAAGGTAATGAGATTTTGTATTTGAATTAAATTTAAATTTACCTTGTCAAAACTTACGTAAGCATTCAAAAAATGTGTTTGCATTCAATGGTGATGAATTGTCTGGCCAGTCAGAGAGAAATTTCAATTTAAAACCATTGGAATAAATTTTGATTTGACTTCCTTTAAAATAAACAGCGAGATATAGCAATTGATCTATTCAAATGAATCAAAAAATTATACAAATAGTTTTTACTAGCGGGATGGAATCTTGCTGCAAAACAGATTATATAAACAAGTAAATTGAAAAAAAACATAAAAGCAACTAGCTTTGAGCAAAAAAGTTCTGTTATAAAAGATTAGAGAACAAGAAAATTGTCTTAAAAGCACTTTTTATGCTATATGATAGATATAGATCTTAATTAAACTTGATATTTTGCTTCTTAAATGTCCACTAAGCAATTTAATACACAATTAATCAGTGGAAATGGATCTAAATAATCCCAATAAGTAATTACTAGACAACTTTTACTCTTTGTTACGTAAAACTTAGTGCTTAAATTATTTATTTATCAAAATTTGACTAAACAATTAGTAAATATTAATATATAGTAAAAAGATTTAGCTGATGATTGCCAAGGACTAATTTAAGAAAAAAAATTGCATAACCATAGCATAAACTTGGTTTAGTCTTTACAAGTCATATTAAATTTGGATTAATTGACTAAAATGGAATTAAAGAATTGTTAAAAGTGAAACATATCTATTATAATCATTAATAGAGAAAAAACAAAGCATATATTTTAGAGAAATGGTTTCAAGTTACAAATATTATTTCAAGTTTTCAGTTGTCAGCTAAGATTTCCTATTATTAACAAAAATCGATTTATTCAAAATTCATAGCCAAAAGCCTGTAAAATGTATTCATAGTTTTCCACTGATTTAAAAAGAAAGAAAAAAAACGCTAAATCATTATGGCTGAAATAATTTTATTTTAAATTGGCATTTTTTTTTTGTTTTTTCTTCTGAATAGGAAAAAATACATGATAAACTAGTTTATTATTTATTTTTTTAATCTTTTAATAATTGAATTCTTTTATTTTTAAATATTTAGATGCCGGTTTGAATTGCTCTGACAACGGCTTCGGCAGTCTCGACGGCAACTTGGGCTTCGGCTTTTTCTACATCCGAGGCGGCCGAGCTCAAAGATCGCTGAGCTTCAGACAATTGTTCTTGTGCAGCTTTCAAGTCCAATTGCTCAACCGGGAAAGCCTCTTCGGCCAAAACTTGAACACTCGAGTCAGCGTTTACGGCTACTGAGCCTGAGCTGACAAAGAATTTTTTCACTGCACCCTCAGTCTCTGTTACGGTTACAATGCCTGGTTTCAGTACGGCCAGTGTTGGCACGTGGTTGGCCAAAATACCGAACGAACCGCTCAGTGAAGGCACGTCAACTTGTTTGACATTTCTGGCCTGGTTGTAAATTACTTGGGCTGGTGAGGCAAATGTGAATGACATTTCCGTTGCCATGCTTCTACTAATTAATCTAAATTGAGACTGAGCGTTTTTGATGGTCAACAATGGTCGAATAAAGGACATTTTGAAATAAAAATTTTGTTTTTTTTATTTAAATAAATTAATCTAAAATTTTATTATTTTTATTTTGGTTTTGGTTAATTAAAATAATTTAATTTAAAAAAAAAATGCCGAAATTCCAAGCTTAATTTTGTGCAATTTTTCAGAGTTGTTTTCTAGAATTTACCAAGTACATGAAATAAATAAAAAAATTTAGGTGAAAATTTTAGATTATTTTTTTTTGTTTTTAGTTTTCAGACGGAAATTAATCCCTAATGAGCCCTTTAAGGTAAAATTTGTTTTCTACTAGAAAAATTGTTTAATCTTACAAACTCAATTTGGTAAAATAAATATCTACCTGTTAGATTCTACGCATGAAAAAAAATTGCATACGAATTGGAATCAAATACTGAGAGATTTATTTTCAAAGAGAAAAATAAAATTCGGTTGTCGTTGGTGACATTTTCATTTTGATGAAAAAATATTTTCTTGCTAATATTTATTTGTTGGAATTATAAAATTCAGAAAATGGAAGCGCTTTGTTTTAGAATGTTTGAGTATTGTTTTGTTGCTCTGGATAAATGTTTACCAATTTCAAATATTTAGCAGTGTGCTTATCTTATCTAAATCCTAATGGCAAACTATCAAGGGGATAAAAGAAAAATTTTCCCTAAATAAAAGTATCTAAAATAATTTTCCTTTAGTTTTTTCTTTAGAAAAAAATGGTCGATAATAGAGACGAATTCGCCGACCTGGAGTACAAAATGGGAAATCCGAGGGGAGGCAACATGGGCGATGTGGTCAATCGAAACTCGAACATAAATTTGGGCAAACCTCCGGTAAACAAAGCGGTGCAGTTAAAGGCCGAGAATTATGACCTGTGGTTCCAGAATGAGCGCCTCACCGAGGAAAACACCAACTTGGGAAGCGAACTGAGCAAATTGCAGGAAAAACATGACAAATTGCTTTATTTGGCTCGAAACAGACTTGGCGAAATTAAAAATAGATACACCACTCTGGAACAGGACAATCAGGCCTTGCGTAACGAGCTCGATAAGCTCATACGTGAATATGAAAACTCGAAAAAATTAATTGAGGAATACAGAAAATTGGAGGAAAAATTCAAGGTATCCGATCACGATATGAGAATCATGATCGATCAGTTGACTCGAAACAATGAAGATTTGAAGGGCCAAAACCAAGGTCTAATAAATGAAGTTGAACTATTGAAAGAAAAATATTTTGTGGCCAAGCAAAATTTGGAAAAAACGATGAGAGAGGGCGCGCTGATTAAAGAGGACCTGACCAAGACTCTTTATTCCAAGGACTCTCTCGAGAAAGAGCTGTCACGTTTGAATTCAAGGGTGACTGAAACTTCAGCCTCCAGCAAGGCTGCCGAGGACAAAATTGAATTTTTGAGCAATAAAATAAATACAACTAGTGCCGATTTGAGAAAATCAGAGGCCAATGCTGCCATGTTACACGAGCGCTTCACTCTTCTTAAAGCTGAAAAGGATGCGCTCGAGCTAGACAGCCGCAATAAAATACAGCAAATGCTATCCAAGCTTAAAGAGCTTCAGACCCAAAATAGAGCCTTTATGGAACAGCTAAAAACTCAGACTAAACAAACAGAGGCTCTTAATGAAGAAAATAAACAACTATTGACTTATATCAATGGGTACCGAAGCGAAAACGACTTGTTGGCCAAACAATTGTCACAAGTAAATGCCAAACAAAAGCGTTTAGCTTTGGAATTGGAAAAACTAAAGACTACTGATCAATTTCAGCGAAATGAAGAGTCAATCAAAATGAATGAGGCTGTGATTGGCTTGACTAATGAGCTGAATAGTTTGCGCAAAATTCACAATAATGTTCTAAATGAAAATCAAAAAATAAAAGAAATGTTAATTGAAAAAGATTCTACGCTGGGTAATTTGGGCTATGAAAGACATCAATTGCAAGATAGACTGATAAAAAACGAGCATACTATTAATCAATTGGAACGAATGCTTAAAGATAACAATAAGCCTTATATAAACGGATTGCCTTATAATAACGATTCGGCTGGTCAATTGAACAAAAATTATGAGCCATTAGTTTTGCCAGAAATAAATTAAATTCTAAGCTTTTTTTTTTTTCAAATTTTGCCATTATCAAAAAAAAATTTTAAAAAATTTTCTTCCTCTTTTCTTTTTTTTCTAAAGCTGCACTAGTTTTTTTTTATTTTAATAAATAAATTTATTTAATTGAAAAAAAAAACCAGAGTTTTAAATCTGGCCCGAAAAATAAATTGTTAAAATTGCTTTAAATATTTATTTATTTGTTTAAATGGCATTGTCTAATAAATTAATAAGTTGATTAAGATATGAGTTAATTATTTCATTTTCTTGACCAATTTTCATACGATTAAAAATTTTCAAGTAATCTTCTAGCTGCTGTTCAGCGAAAAAATCATCTTAAAATTTTGATCAATAAATTTTAATTTTTAGTAAAAAAAAATTACTTTTTTCGAATAAAATTTTGAATAAATTGAACAAATTAATTTTGACCTCAAAAGCCAAGGATTCTTTTTGAAGTAAATTTTTTAAATTTTCGCTGAAACAGGACTCTTTTAACTTTTCAAAACAAACTCCTAAAATTTTCAATTAATTTTTTCTTTTTTTTTTTTTAAATAAAATTACTATATGAAATAGTGACCAAAACATTTATGGCCAAAATAGCCTCATTGATCATTATTAAATGTTCACTGAGCATTTGTTTGCAGATTATGGGAATAAAATTAAATTTACAGAGAAGTTCCAAATTTTTTTCACTTTTTGCTGCAATTGGCAAATAGCAACATAAACGTGACGACTCTCCGGCTACGCCTGGATGCTCCTGAGGATTTTTAGCTATTGTCTCTATTTTCTCTAAAATCTCATTACTAAAAATTAAACCAAGACCGCTTTTTTCGTTACACTGCTTCACTAAAAGACGAATTATTGCCAAAGTTTTCCACAATACTTCCAAATTTTCGTAATGCAAAAACTGCACAACCACTTCAATTACTTCATGTTTGATCAATTCTTCTTTAGAACTTGCTGATTTAAAAGAAAAAGTTATTAAATAAAAAATTACTATTGTCTAATATTCTAATGTACCAGCAATACAAAAATTTTTTAGAGTCGACAAAAGACTATGAGAAACATTTATTTGTTGAAGAGTGACATTTGTTCCAAGTGTATTATATTTTTTGAGAAGATTTAAAATTTGTACATGAGGTTGATTTTTGTGCCTCAAAACTTCTAATGCTTTTGAATCTAGAAATAAATTGGTCAATCAAATTTGAATTTATTTTTCTCTATTTTACCATTCCGCATGTAATTGGCGATTATAACAGCTGCTGCAAGATAGAGTTGTTCACTTTGGAATTTTTCAAACCATTCAACTGCTTTGTCGAGAATAAAGTTATCTTTATACTGGTATATCATGTCTATATTGTCATCGCTTGCCAATAAATTAGTCAAAAATCCACCAAAATTTCTCAATAAATCAACATCATTTTCATTCTTTTCGATGAAATCCACAGCTATCTCAATAAAATTAGTCATACATAAAATCTCTTTTGAATTGTCTAAACTAATAGGTTAAAAAATTTATTTTATTTTATTTTGTTATTTTACTTATTTCATTTATTAATGACATTATTCGAAAAAAATCTTCATTGTACGAGTCTAAATTTTCAAGAATTTGTGAATCAATGCTGTTGTACAAGTCTAGTGCAATTTTTTCTTGAGAAAATTGCATTTTACCTATTATGAAATTTAAAAATTAAAAAAAAAATTCAAAGCAAAAGCTTAATACCTTCGTCTTGTTCAATTAAGTTTTCAATGCATGAAAAAAAGTACATCAAAACTCCTGCATCGGTTTTAAAAAATTTAACAAATGGTTTAAGAATTGACATGATATTTTTGTCGTAAAGAGCTTTTCTCACAAAATCTTCAGCCAAAAAAATAAAAATTAGAAATTTATTTTTAACTTTTAATTTTAGGTTCTAAAAATACCATTATCATTGGCAAAGTTATGCAGACATCCAAGGCAAACAATAACTAGCTTAATTAAATGGTGCTTTTGTTCGTCTGTAAAACTAAAGGATCCAGTGTAGTTTAACAAATCTATTAAATTATCTAGTCCGCAAGTATTTAGGAGCATTGAACGACCATCATCATTTTCATAGCATAAATTTCCTATCGCTCTGCATATCTGTATTCTTAAAATATTTGTACTCTTTGGATTAGAAAGATATTTATTTATAGCAGGCAAGAGTTCAGCTTGAACAAGTTGGTTTCTACATTTTTCGTCTTTGGCCAATTCGGCTATCAATTCACATAAACAAACGGCTGACTCAATAGATCCGTTTTCAAGATCATTTTTTAATTTCTCCAAATTCGAGACATCTGAACAAAATTGTTGTCTATGATCGGCTATTTTTGAAATTGACTCTGTCTCTTCACTATCTTACAAAAATTACTTGGTTATTTTTTTAAATTTAAAATGAATTTATGAAATAAACAAACCGCCTGATTCAAGTTCTAAATTTTTCAGACTTTTTAGAACACTATTGTAGTAGCAATTCGAATCGGTTGATTCAGAACTCATTGCAATAGCTGGTAATATTTGATCAAATAAAAAAATTCAAAATATAATTTTAGATTAAAGCTTTGTTCCAAAACGCGTTTGGTCTAGATTTGTGTGCATGTACAAACGCTTTGCATCTTACTTAAATTTATTAGCTAAGAAATGGTGAATATTGAATTGCAACTGTTTATAAATTAAAATCGAAACTTTAAATAAAAATAAACTTTAATTGACCAAATTTTTTAATATAAATTAAATTTATTGATTAGCACAAAATTTATTAAGTAGTAATTAAGTTTTACTTCATTTTGATAGCTTTGATTTTTAACATATTTAGGAGTAAAATTTTAAGTAAATTAGACAATTTTTTCTAACTATTCTAACTATCTTAGTCATTTTCAGTTTAAATATTTTAAATTATGAAAAGTTTTGTGAGTGATTATCAATTCATCTACTTAATTAATTATAAAAACAAAGAAGAGTTTTAAAAGCATAAAAACTATTCCTTTTATTGTGAAGGGGTTGACGATTAATTTTACTAAATATTAATTGATTTGTATAATAAATAGATCGATCAGCCTCTAATATAAACTGAAAATAAAATTATTTTGAATAGATCAGTAAATAAATTAAATATTATCAGTATTTTTTTTAAATAACAGGTGCCCAATAATACTTGGCCGAAACTTAACTCAGCAAAAAAGACGACACAAAGATGGCGTCAAAAAAACTTTCACAAATTCATAAACAATAGTAATTGGCTGACCGTATGTGAGCCGTCTTTAAAAGGACCGACCGAGAAATGGCCGGCCAAATTTTAGAAGACCGTTTGGTGGACGGCCTACCATCAGCCAAAATTAAAACCGGCCGTTTAGTGGCCGGCAAAAAGAAAGGCCGTTAAACGGCCGACTGTGTGCAGTCCGACCGACCACCACACGGTCCAAAATAAAAATTTAGTTTAATTTTTAAAAAAATTTATAGGCATTAAGAGTTATATTTTTATTTATCTTTTATTTTATTTCAGGTAATTTTTGAAAATAATGTTTTATATATTTTTTAAAAATCTTTTATTTATAATTTAGACATTTAATAACTAAATTTTTATTTTGGACCGTGTGGTGGCCGGCCGGTCTGCACACGGTCTTCTAAAATTTGGCCGGCCATTTCTCGGTCGGTCTTTTTGTTGGCCGCTGCTTCGCCAGCCTGCCACGGTCTTTGACCGTTCAATCGACCGGCCGTGATTTGGCCGCTTGCAGGACAGGCCACGGTCTCGGTATTTTTTTTCTGGCCGGACACGTGGCCTCTCTGCCGGCCCCCAACACTAAAGCTAAAGGTGCTTATTGTCATAAAAATCTAAATATCAGAATTAAAATGAAAATTTATTTTCATAAATTGTTGAACAACCATTAAGTATTATATATTATTTTGTAGCTTAGGCATTTATCTTCCGAATGATATACTTTTTATACTAATTTTATATTAAAATTGTTGAAATATTCATCTTTTAAAAGAACCATATCCTAAATTCGTCAGAAATTTGATGTTTTTTCATCATAACTTCATCGAAATTCATCCTATTAAACTTTAGCTCATTTTAATTAGAATTCTCTACAAAATGTTATATCAATTTTCTATTTCGATAGAATTATTATTAAGACTTTAAATTTTCATATATATATATTTATCCTTTTATATTTTTTTTTACAAATTTAAGTTTCGGACAAGCATTAGGCACTCGTTATTAAATTAGTATTTTATTATTTTAAGAAATTTTTAACATATAATTCTAAGTAAAATCTAAATTTTAGTCTTAGGACAAATCATTAAAAAAAAATTTTTTAATTTGTAATGTAATGTATTATAAATTAAAAAAAGAAACAATCAATAACATCTACATTTGGTAGAGTCACGATCCTAACGGTGAAAACACTATTTTTTTGAATTGGCAAAAAGTTTTCAAATAGATTGAAAAAAATTAGAGAAAAGCAACAAAAATCATTCCTTTTCTTCGTAATTACGAATATGACAAAATACTTAAGTTGCTCAAAGTAAGAATGATGAAAGGTTAGGGTTTATAATCTATGGTTTTACATGAGAATTAGTTATTAGCATTAAAATTAGTAATATTTTAGCATGCTGATTAAAATTAAATTTTTCACCTTTATTAGCCATTGAATTTTTAAAAAAATTTTAAACTTTTTTCTAGTACTTGAAGTTTTTTTGCTTATAAAATGACTTTTTTATAATTTAAAATTTTTTAATTTCAAATTAAGTGAGTAATTTTTAAAAATTGTTTTGTAATCAAAATATTTTTTTGTCAGGACTGACCTACTCTTTCATTTTTTTCTATGAAAATTTATTTTAAAAAAGTTATTTAAAGCTTTAAAAATGATTTTAATGATACGATTTTTTGTCCATAATTTTTAAGTTATTTTTTTTTATTATCTATGTTTGAAAAAATAAAAACTTGTTAAATACTTTTATCTCTTTCTAATTGATTTTATATTTTTTTATATTTATGTATGATATATATATTTTTTTAAATTTAATAGATGAAGTGTTAATCAGCCCCATGAGACATAGGCTCTAGTGTGTTGATTAACCTTGAAATAGTAATTAAAAATAATTTTCTACTGACAAAAAATATACCCATTTTTAATTTATATTTAGAAATTTTAGAAAAAAATGTGAAACAAACTTAATTGCACTGTTAATTACTTAAAATATTTTTTTTGAATCTTAGAAGAATTTTTGTTTGAATTGAAACTTACAGCGTTTAGAAACTAATGTTAAGTATTATAATTGGGTTTTAAAAAGAGAAAATTTTTCATTATTTATTAAAAATAAAAAAAATGTACAGTTTTTAACACGATGTTGGAGGCCAAAATAACAATCAAAAAATTCATCAGTTTTAAAACAGGATTTAATTATACCATTTTTATTTATTCAATAAATTAAGCTTAGTTAGTTTCTTTCTTTTTAAGAAGTTGGTTTTACTAATGTAGTAAAATAAAGTTTTTTAAAAATAGATAGTTATTAAACTGATTTTTTTTCGCTTATTTTTAAAATAAAATAAAATTAAGCTTATTTTTGAATTTATTTTATTAGTTAAAAATTTTTTTTTTTTTAATTTAGATTAGATAAAAACTATTCGAATGGTTTTAAACAACCAAAAAATCGATTAGGATGACTGTTTTTTCGGTTTTTTCAAAGATTCTAGATACATTCTTAACGATTTTTGAATCGAATCTCGTTGTGTAAATTCAATGAAAGCCTGAGTATCAGCTTCCCGTTGAGCAATCAATTTGCTTAAGGTATCTCTCCTCATTGAACTTTTGGTTAGTTCACGAGCAACCGCTTTTCAAAATACATGAGAAAAATTTAGAAAAAAAATTACTAAAACCTACTTGGAATAGCGCACCATTTAGACATTTGCTCTTCAGCTTTACTAATTAATTCCTTAGGCTCAGCCAGTTCGTCAACCAAATTAATGGAAAGCGCTTCTTCTGGAGAATACAATTTTCCAAGCTGTAGAGCCTTTTCAGTTTCTCTATATCCAATAGTATTTATCATGGTATCTCTAAACCAGAAAGGAGCTTTTATACCCTTTAAAAAAATAAATTAAACATCTTCTGCTACTTTCTAGCGAAGATTAAGTTTTACCAAAAGAGTTTCATTTAAGCCAATTTTATAAGGCCCTTTACTCATTATTCTATAATCACATGAAATAGATAAGAGACATCCTCCAGCAGGACTATGACCCTGAAAAAATGTATGAGAAAATTGTTCAAAAATGGAAAAATTTATAAACAATTTTTTGTTACATTAATGGCAGAAATGTAGATTTTGTTAGAACCATAAAGCTTGATCCAGGTTTCTTGAAGAGCTGTCCAAAATTGAGAACCACGATCTTGTTTGATTTGGTACATTTCTAAAATATCCAAACCAGCAGAAAAAATGTTTGGTATATTGGAAGTCAAAATGATTCCTTTAATTTCTTTTGACTCTTCAAACTTTTCAAGTTGAATATTCAATTCAGTTAAAAATTCCAAATTTAGACTATTAACCGGGGCTTTGTTAAACTTTAAAATTGCATATCCTTTTTCTTTGTTTTCATCGATATAAAAGTTTATTTTTGACGCAGTAGTGTCCTTGGCGTCTTGTCTTAATTTATTGCATGAAGAAAAAGCACGAATAGCTTTAGACTCATGGAAATAAATTTGATTTTTGGCTGAACCAGACTGAAGAATCCGCAAAGCTAATTATAAAATAGTTATTTTTGTAATTGATTTTTATTTTGATCTAATTTTTACTTGATTTAATTAAAGACATTTTTAACAAGTATTATTGAGTAAAAAAATTTTATTTAAAATAGTTTGGTGAACATAAGGGTGTGCATTAAAATTAATAAAATTAAAATTTTTCCAATGTTGCTGAATTAAGTTAAATTTTTTTTAATTAATTAAATTAATAAATTTATCAATAAAAAACCAAAAGTTAGCTAATTATTTAAATATAAATCATTATAATTATCTTAATCATTATTTCTAAAGGTTTTAGTCATCTATCAGCTGTTCGATTCTAAATTATTTGAGTAAATTTGAAATATCTTGAGCTCTAAAATTTAATTGTGTAGCAACAAAATATTAGTTATCAATTTCAAATATTTTCCCTGTTCAACTTCTATTATAATAATCAATTTTACGCAATATACTTCAATCCAAACACACTATTGCTAACCTGAACGAAAACATTGCACTACGGCTTTCCATGTCACATTTGGTTACCTCTAAAAGAACAATGTATTGCATGGGACACTTGAGAAAGACAAATTGACGAAAGAAGACAAAGAAACATTGTGAGAGGCGTCTGCTTAGAAAATTTGGAATCAAAGCAGCAGCACTATCAGCTAAACTATTAACACAGGCAAAACAGTTCCTACAATTTTTTCTTTTTTTATTCATTTAATCATTTAATTAAATTTAAAAAAATATAAAGTAATTCAAAAACATAGTACTGTAGATAACGGTTTATATCATCAATTGTGCCATTAATATTTATCAATTAAAATAAATTTTTCTCGTACGTGACTAGATTTCCAAAAAGAATAAAGATGCAACAACAATTTGCCAAATAAGGTAAAATGAATTTTAATAAGTTATGGTAGATAAATTATTCAAAACATCAACTAATAATATGACAGGTTGAGATGGATAATGATCCGTCTAACCGTTGACCAAGAGAATTTTTTTATATGGTTTCCTAAAAATTTCAATGTGCCTTTGAATGTAGAAATCTGTCATGAGTAACAACTCGGCAACGTCAATCGCTTGTTAATCGCAGAATAGCTGGTCTACTTTACCGTTTTTTCCTGAAGGATCGTATCACTATTTTTAAATTTTCTAAACCAATCTTGTACACTTCATACTTTAAGCACAATTTCATCTTCCACTAGACATATATTGACGATTTACTGCTGCTACTGATAGACCTTTTTTCTAATAATGAGATTTTTTTCTGATATTAATATTACAAATAAGCTGAAACCAAATTTTTTTTTTAATTTTTGAAAAATTCAATTTATTTTGATTTTTCAAGTATTTTATCTGTTTTAAGCAAAAAGAATCTTGAGGATCTTCTAGGCGTTATCTTTCTAAAACCATGATTACTCAATTTCTCTCATCATAGAAGAAAAATTCAGTATTTTTTGCAAATACATTATAATAATTGATTGATCATTAATTAACAAAAAGACAAACCAAACAAGAAGTGAACCTATTAAAACTATTAAAAAGCAAAATTATTCTGGTTAGACTAAAAATTAATATTGGTATTGGCTGTATAAAAATACTTGAATATATTTGTATAAAGTTTTTTTTTTTGAAAGAGTGAGTCAACTGCAAAATAACTTTTGGAAATTCATTATAAATCATATTTTTTTATTCATTTTTAAATAAATAATTAAATAATGTAAGAACCTTTTTGACTACTGGTGTTTATTCAAATTTTCTTAGTTTGAGAATATGAATCGTTTACAAACAATTTAGTCTAAAACTCATTAATAATTATTGTTGAGAATAATTTTGCAATTAGAGTCCTAATTTTTTACTCATATGTTCTTTTAAAACATTTTTTTTAACTTTGCCAGAAACAGTCTGAGGAAACTCATCCATAAATTCAATATACTTCGGAATTTTAAAATTTGCTATCTAAACAAATAACTTTAGAAAGAAAAAAAATCAAAAAATTTTATTTAAAAGCTACTTTGTCTTGGCAAAAATTCTTTACTTCTTCAGCAGTTAATTTATGGTCACTTTTAACTCTTATACAAGCACACAATTCTTCACCTAATCGCTTATCTGGAACACCAACAATGTAAACATCATCAATTTTAGGATTTTGATGCAAAAATTCTTCAATTTCTTTCGGATAAATATTTTCACCGCCCCTTATCACCATATCTTTTAGTCTTCCTTGGTGATAAAAAAAGCCATCCTGGTCCATTCGAATTATGTCTCTTTTAAACAAAAAATATCGTATAAATTTCGTATAATTAATAAAGATGTGGTTACCCAGTTCTTAAAAATCTATCAGGTGTATAGATTTCTTCAGTCTTTTCTTTATCACCCCAATACCCAATCATTGTGTTATATCCTCGCACAAGTAGTTCACCAGGTTCATTTATAGGAACAATTTTCCCCTCGGAATCTACTATTTTAACTTCTAAATGTTCTTTAGTTCTACCAATACTTTGGGTTCTATGCTTCAACGTATCCTTGACACTGCTCACTGTGATCGCAGGCGAAGTTTCGGTCATACCGTAAATAACGCATATGCTTTTGGTATTTAATTTTTTAATGCAGTTATCAACAACTTCTAATGGACAAACTGAGCCAGCCATAATTCCCCCATGCACCGAAGACATATCATAATTTGGCAAATTTCGATTAGTGTACAAATCAATGAACATTGTTGGTGTTCCATAAATATTGGTGCAACTTTCTTTGCTAATAGCCTCTAAGCTTTTTTCGGGATTAAATGTTCTAGATGGTATTACACACGTTGTACCATGAACTATTGATGATAAACTTCCAAAAACCATTCCAAAGCAATGAAATAGTGGCACTTGGACACAAATGCGAGTTGCATGTTTATGATATTCTTGAGTAAGACCAACAAAATATGAGTTGTTCAAAAGCATGTGATGGGATAAAGTAACTGCCTTAGGCGAGCCTGTTGTTCCCTTTTTAGAAAATAAGAAAAAAAAATTAACATTATATTTGTCTTTAAATTACTGAAGTAAATTGAATATTTATTGGTTCTGAGAATTGAGTTTTTTTTTTTATATTATTTAATTTGATAGCATGCTCAGATTCGCCACCATTGGCAACTTGATTAAACGAATAAAACCCTTTTTTGTTATGATCGCTTATTAGGATAGCACTTTTAAGATCTGGAAGTCTTTTAGAAGCAATTATTCCATTTGATGAAGAAATTTCAGGACAAATGCTATTAATTATTTCAACATAATCTTGATTTTTAAAATTTTCACTCATTATTATAGCTTTGCAGTTAACTTTTTTAAGGACATATTCCAATTCGAGTGCTTTAAACGATGGGTTAATATTGACCATTATTAAACCTGCACTTGCTGTAGCATACTGAGTTAAAATCCATTCTGGACAATTGGGTGCCCAAATGGCCACTCTATCTCCTTTTTCTAGGCCCAAAGCCAACAAACCTGTTGCCAGATCATCAATTTTTTTCTTCAAAGTTACAAAATTCCATCGGTCTCCGGTTTCGTTAAACACAAACGACTCTTTGTCTGCGTACTTATCCGCCGCATAGTCAATTCTTTGGCTTGTTGTTTGGTCTAGAAATGGATTTTGACTAACACTGGATGCATAACTTACTTTATACTGTTTATGGTTATGGTGAATACATCTACCAATTATTTTGAAGTCAAAAATTTTTCTAATTATAAAAATTTGTCGATTCATTTTTTTTTATTTGCGCAATTTCTAAAAAAAAAAATTTTTTTTTAAAATAATTTATTCTAATTATTTTCTAATCAAATAAGTGGGACATCTTTAATTTTAAATAAAAAAAATTAATTATCAAAAAATATAAATTATTAACTATTCTGAAAAATTAAGTTAAGGTCGGCGAATTTCCGATTTTGGTTCACAGTTTGGATAGAGCTTCACATTTGGATGGTTTAAATCGTTTTCATTGACACAAGCACAGCCTTTAAAAATAAAATTTCAAAATTTAAAATAATATTGTTTCTCAAAGGTAAAATTTTAACTGTCTTGTTTTGTAATTGGATTGTAAACAAGTCTTGGATAACCAGCCCATGATCGTTTTACTCCACCACTTTCTGTGGTACACCAAAGTTTAGTAATACCTTTCTCCTGAGTCCATTCACTGTTGCATATTGGAAATCTCTTTTGAAAGTCAGAGTTTTTCTTTTCGTTATTGATCTGTTTTTGATTTATTTTTTCTAAATGCAATAATTTATCTGTTTTTTGGCCGTCAGAAGTGTAAAATTTGCCCTCTAAAACACCTAAATGGGGATATGTTTTATCATAAAAAGATTTCCAATTAAAAATATCTCTAATTTGATTTTCGGCCAAATCCTCAACTTGATCATTTAGATCATTTTTGAAATCTCCAGTAACATATGCTCGAGAGGCATCTCGACCTTAGTTAAAAATTAAAAAAAAACAGCTCATATCAATTTTTTGGTCATTTTTACCGACAAAAAAATCGTATGATCCACCTTTTTTGTAATGTTTGCCACCAGTTGTCACGTCGTATACATTTCCTTAATTCAATTCTTACTTTTTTTTTGCTTTCTATAAAAATTTTAAACATACCTAAAATTGCTAGATAAAGTTTTTCGCCCGTGTTTGATAAGTCATTGCTTTTGAAGATCTTTTTTTCGTCTGTCTTTTTTGATTGATTTGAGCTATCTCCGAATATATATTCAAGGAAAGATTTAAAAACGACTGCAGTTATAATCACAATTAAAGCTTTTTTAAGCATTGTTTTTAATTTTAAAAAACAAACTAAAATATTACAAAAATTATGAATTTTATTTCAAGTGAATATTTAAATTTATAAATTACCTTTTAAAAAAGGTTGAGTAATTTAAATGTCTTCACAATATTTGTATATATTTTAATCATAATTATTCTTACAATATTTAATCTTATTTTTGAAGTAATTTAGCACTAGTTTAATTTGGTTTAATCCAAGTCCAAAATCTTGAATAATAAATAGTAAAAATAAAATTTATTGTGTCCATTGAAAGAAAAATTAATTGATTGAAAAATTATATTTTTTTCGTTTTAATTAATTTAAAACTTAATCTCCAATTATTAAGTATTTTTTTCAAAAACATCAAATTGGTCTCCAAATTAAACAATAATATAAAATATTGTACTATATATACTCCTCAGTTTAGTATTGGGTACCGTCAATTGACGGCTACTAGACTGCCAAAACTTGGTGTTGGCCACTTTGGTACCCAACACCACAGTCGTAGGTATTCTTTTCTTTTTGCCTTGATATATTTTCTTTACTACATATTCATTAACACTCAAAAACCGGATGACTTTTTTGACCTTTTTATTTAAATCGTTTTTAATACTTTTTAATACTTTTTTTTAGTTTGTATTTTGACAAATAGTTTTGGCGCTAACTTGCTGTTGCAAAAACGGTTTAAAATTTCTTGTTAATGTTTATTCATAGACCCCATAAATGGTTAATACTTTCTTTTTTATTATAAAATAAAAAAACAAAACGAACAAATTGATTAAAATATAGAAGTAGTAGTTGAGCTTGGTCTGTTTGTTTAAGGGGTCAGTTTGAGTGTGTTATCAAGCATACTACGACAGTTGATGTGCTTGATTGCTTTTCGCCCAACAGTCAAAAGTTGTTTATTGTTTTCGTAATACTAAATAATCAGAAAAAGCATTCTAAGCATCAACTATTCGGTTGTAAAACAAATTTCTCTTTGCAGGTGCTTGACAATTTCAATAAATTACTAGAACCGGTGTACTCTTGAATTGTTATAGACCAAATCAAAACTGCTGCTAATTTCAATTCCTTTCAAATCATTAATAAGCTTGATAATCTGAATTAAATCACCTCTTTTTCTTCTTTCAATAAACGTTGTCAAGTAATTTTAAACGTTCTTTATAACTTTTGTTTGCTTTTTTGCTTACATACCCGGTTGCTATTTTTTGGATTTTTTTCAATGGCATCACAGCCTATTTTGAGATTGGTGATCACATTGCAACTGCAGATTTCAGCAATGGACTGATAAAGATTGAGTATAATAACCTGAGTAACTTGATATTAAATCTAACCAACGACTTTAAAATTCTTTCAAGCATTTGATTGGCTTTATTTATCTACACAATTATATGGTTTCACCATTTCAAATTTGTGCTGAAAACAATGCCCAATATATATAAATTTTTTAATTTAAAATTTTGAAAAGTATTAAATTAGATTTCAAAGAACTATTGATGGTTTGAATTTAATTTTATGTTTCTAACAATTTTTCAATTTTTTTCAACACAATATTTGTTATAGTTCAAATAAAAAAGAAGATTTTTAGACCAGATCAAAAAAAAAAGAAGATTTTTAGACCAGATCAAAAAAAAAAGAAGATTTTTAGAATGAGCTTTCAGCTTTAATTTGCCAAAGATAAGCAAAAAAATAATGAATAATATTCATTTTCAAAATTTTGATATTTTTCTAAGAACTAAAAGTTAAATTTGCAAAGAAAATTTTTCTCATAGTTAATTTTTTAGAGTAAAGATTTTACATACATTCAAATTTTTGATTAGTAAAAAAATAATTAGAACAATTTAAAGAATAAAATAAAAACAAAATAAATTGTCTTCTTAAACCATTTCATTTGAAAGTGTGCACTAAATTAGTCGTTAGTAGAAAAGCATGCAATTGTGCGCGCATTAAATTAACAAAGTACTTGAAAAAGACAAAAATATACTTTTTATTTCTATGTATCCTATTTTCTAATTTCATATTCAACTAATTTTAAATTTAATGAATTTTTATCAAGATAATCAAATGTTTAGAATAGAACAAAATCAACTGGAGGAAAAATTCGCTGAAACTGAGCCCGAATCCGAGGAAGACGAGGAGCGAAAACGTTTTCAAATCGAGCTCGAGTTTGTGCAGTCCTTGGCCAACCCGAACTATCTTAATTTTCTAGCTCAGCGCGGCTATTTTAACAACCAAACATTTCTCAATTATCTCAAGTACTTGATGTACTGGAAAGAGCCCGAGTACTGCAAATATATCGTCTATCCCCAGTGTTTATCTTTACTCGAAATGCTTCAACACGAACAATTTCTAAAGCAAATTGTAAATGCACAATGCGCCAAGTTCATTGACGAGCAACTTTTGCTACTTTGGCTCGACTATAAAAAAAGACACGGCTGGATTCGCTTGGATCCAACCCGAATACCTGACAGTATTGAAAAATTGTTTAACAAAGAACAAGAAACCGACACCAACAATAATATTCAGGAAGACTTGTTCTCGGTGACCAGAATTTTGCAAAACGAAAAGTTTTGATTTTTGTACAAAATTATAAAAATATTTTAGTCC
>PJRA01000549.1:376516-410576 GCA_016987375.1 Brachionus koreanus | reverse complement strand
TTTTCCTAATAAAAGAATTAAATAATTTTATCTTTTGAATTTTTTAGCAATCTTTGAATCCATTTTATAAAATTAAATTAATTCAATTAATTTTTTTTTAAATCAAGCTTTTTGAAATCATCTAATTCAAAAATTCATTTCCATATTTTGAAAAAATTTATGAAAAAAATTCGATTTTTAAAAAGTATTAAATTGCTGATTGACCATGAGTGGTGAATTATTTTAAAAGACTGAATTTGAAATAATTTTAAAGACAACTTTTTTTTCAGTAATTTTTTTATTTTGAAATTTTTTAAAAGTTTTTCATTTGTCTTGCTAGTTAATCTTTGAAGAGAAATTTTATTCTTTCTATTCAAATATTTTCTATCAACTCTAAAAATTTAAATTATTTTTCTAATTCATATTCAATATAAATATTTATTAATTAAACATTTTCAGACAAAAGGTGAGTTCATCCCAAGTTTGGTATCAAAGTCTAACTTTGACTTTTTATACTGACGGATTATTTCCCTTTTATTTGAAAATTATTTATTACAATGATAAATTTTAAATTGTAAAATTACCTTATTTCAAAAACTTTATGTATTTCATTAATTACAATTAAAATTAGAGGCCAAACAATAATCAAGATCCAAAAGTGTAATGGTATTGTCTTTACATAAACGACCAGCTGCTCATCTCGATAATAAATTAGGCAAAATAATACAAAATTGATCAAGAATCTTTTTTTAAAATCAAAATTAACTTTTTATGATAGTCATGACTTAGAAATTTTACATGAGAATTAACACTTTACTCCATGTTTTATTTTTGAACGGGATATATTTCCATATAGATTTTTCAGCTGAAACATAATTTATCGATATAAAACCTTTTAATTAGAAAATTTAGTAGTTTCTCAGTTTAAAAATTTTTTATAAATTTTATAAAAATATCTTACACAAAAAATAGGTTAAAAATAAATAATTTAATATTTGAGCTGACTGAATTGCACTTTTCTCTACATTATACAAGTTTGTTCCATTTCTGTTGATAAAGCTTAAGCCAAAAATTTTATAAAATTAAGATTTTCTTTGAATACTGTCAATGTTACATATTTTTTTGGAAAAAATTTCGTGTATCATTTGGATTGAAATTTATTTGATTAATTTCAATTAAATTCATATGGTTAAATCCAAGCATCAAACTACCACCAAAGAATAAAACCAAAATCAATATTGATGGACCAAATTTTACAAATAAAGCTGACAAAAATCTTTGAATATCCTAAATTTAAAACAGTAAAAAAATTTGAAAAATTCCAATAAAATAAAACTTGTCTATTGATAAGGGCTAGATTTTTCTTTGTATTGCATCGTAGCTCATTGCTTTCATTTTTATGAATCAATGAATAGCTTAAAAACGGTATAGTGAATATCACTAATGAAGTTACCTTTATTTTTAAAGCTATAATTAAAATTAAAATTTTTTTTCGTTACTTGAAGTTCTGATAGAACCGGAGGCAGAAACAGTAGGTTACACAATATTTGAAGAAGACTAATAGACAAATTGCTCTTGACCATAAAAAGCATCGCGATCCTGTATGAATATACCATCTCTCGTGCCTAAACTTTACTTGATAAAATAATATTAATGAAATAGGATTCAATTACCAAAGACATGATCGGCGGCAACAAGAATAACTCATTATGTTTTAAACTTATTCCGCAGCAGAGAGAATTCATTGATTCACAAAGATCCATCAGTTGAGGTTTTTTCGTTTCGTTCGACTCGGTAGATGTAATTTGTTCCAAATCATGGTTTATACACAACTTTGGATACACTGGTTCGATGCTGATTCTAAAATTAAATTTTTGAATTAGATGATTTCAAAAAGCTTGATTTAAAAAAAAATTAATTGAATTAATTTAATTTTATAAAATGGATTCAAAGATTGCTAAAAAATTCAAAAGATAAAATTATTTAATTCTTTTATTAGGAAAATATAAAAAATATAAAAATTAAAAAAAGTGATTTTATTTAATAAATAAATATTTTAAAGCCATGTAAATATAAAAACAAAATAAATTATCATAAATATTAAGAAGATCAAATAAAATTTGGAGATCAAATCATTAATTTCTGCTATCATTTTTATTTAATTAGGAGATCATTTTAATTTTTTTTTAGAGATCATTTAATTATTTTAAGGTATCAAAAATAATTAAATTAAGTGATCAAAAATTTTTGGAGATCATTTAAGTAATTATAGAGATCGTTTAAATTTATCCCATATTAAGAATATCAAAAATTCAATTACAAAAAAAATTGTAGCTATAATATTGAATAATCTGGCTTTTTTAGAATTATGTCTAGCTTCTTCAACATTGTTAGTATTATTGGCATCTCTTGTTTTAATTGAAAAGCAAAGGGCTATTGCTCCAAATAGTGTACTCAAAATTATATTTACTATTGACCATGTGAGATAGTCTTTTTGTTTGGCATTAAAAGTTTGTTCCATATATCTTTTGACCAAAATATAATGATTTTAAAATGTACTTTATTTTTTCTTTTATTTGTTATAATTTCATACAAAACCTTATGTAATGTTTATTTGATTAAATTTCGTTGTTTTTTTCGCAGAATAGTTAAAAGGTTTATAAAGAAAATGATTTTTCATTTTTAGCATGTTTACTTATATTTTAAAAGATATTTTTTTGAAAACATTTCATCCACATTCAAAAAATTTTGAAAAATATAAGGGTTTTTTAATGAATATATTAATTATAATAACATGAAAGAAAAACTTACATTTTTCTACATAGCATAAACCTAGGCTTATTGCTCCATTCTATTGAAAAGTATATGGCTACTTGATCAACTATCAGAATTTAAAAAAACGGTATTTAGTCTTGAGATTTTTAACAAAAATAATATTTCAAGTTATCTTTTTGGATTAAAGAAAAATTAAAAAATGGGAAATAATCGCAAATATTAAAGCTACATTAAAAATAAAAACTTAATTTTCAAAAGAAAACGGTAACTTTTATTGACCATATTTGATAATTTTTAGGATCCTAAAATTCTTCACTTTACTTTTTCCTTTGATCAAAATTTAAAAATTTCAAAAGGTAACTTTATTAGTTCTTGTATTAATTCTTTGTTTTTAAATGAAATTTCAAAATTCATAGATGAAAAAAAAGTTGCCCGCAAAATAAGCCCCATTGAGTTCTTAGCAAACAAGAGTTCGTTTTCAGAACATCTCTGCTTAGCTTGCATTACTGTTTTATAAATAGAACGATAAGAACTCATTTTCACTCAACAGCTAGATATCATGGCTGATTAGATGAGCATTGAAAATGAGGTATGATAAATTCAAATCAGGTACTTTCTACCTAATGAAAATTATCCGGGGACTTTCCCCTGAGCATAAAATATGAAACCAGGTTCATTTTGTTGTGGCTCAGACTGCAAGTCTTTGCGGACAACGATTGAAATTGCTCGAAGTTTCATTATATAGATAAAATTTTAAATTTTTAGCATATGGTAAACTAAATAATATCCATTTAGAAAAACTAATGAAAAATTTATAAAAACGCCATCTTTAAAAAAAATTTACTTGAAAAATTTATTTACAAAATTATTTAGACAAAAAAATCTTCTAAAAATAAAAATTAATTAAATTGTTATGTACTCGACTAAATATTGTTTTATATTAAATCCTAGACTATTAGACAAACTTAGTATTGTTTCGAAATCAATTAAACATTTATATTTTGGCTCATCAAGAGTTGAATAGGAACTGTTTGTCTGATGCAGATAATGAAGACTCTTAAGAGTTTTCAAATTAAGCTGTATCTGACTTAAATTAATCATTTGATTGTGACCACTTTCAGAACAAATGGCCATAAAAATTGCCATTAGCCTATTAAAATCAAATGCCTGAGTTTTTAGGGCAGCAGAGCGCTGATTTTCTTCATTTTGTTGAAATTTTTGAGCCGTGAACCTTGATTTCCTAGATTTTCCTGTCGAATTATAGTCTAACAGCTTCTTGTCATATTTAGATGGATTGTGTGTTGCTATATAAGAGCTAATTAGTAAATATTTCATCAATTTGGGCAGTTGATTGCAACCAACGGGTACTTGGCTTTTAATTTCGTTTAAATGTTTCTCATTTTTTTCATTTAAAATATTCAAACTTTCAAATTCAAGACTTAAGATTTCATCCCGAGCGGGACTGGTCAATTTGTTCGCCTTTGCCGAATAACTAAACATAGACTGTCTTAGATAAATTTGAGTTAAAGCCTGTTTCAAAAATGGCTTCATTTTATTCCAAGCATGCATCATTTTTTCGTAAGAATCTTTTCCTTTATCACAGTTTTGCATCGAGGTTATCACTTGTTCATAATAAATTTGTATCAAATACTGAATTTCGTTCAAATCCTTGCAAATAGAGTAAAAAACATCAAGAATAATTCTTGTGTAAAACTCTATGTCGGAATAGCTTCGGCTTTTGTTATCCGACTGAATTGACAACAAATCAATGGCTGATTGTTTAAGAATTTGATTCATTTGGTCCTTATTGTAGTCATCAAAGTAGATGACAAAAGGCCGAGGACATTCTGTTTTAGACATTAAATCACAGTCCGAAATCAAACTATGCCAGTCGATTTCTGAAATAAAAATGGAGCTGATGCATACTTTAGGATTCATATCTCCCATATTAATGTATTCATTCAATTTAGTTAGAGTAAGAAGAAGATTGCTTGAGTCAGAAAAATATTTGAGACCCTCAGCATTGTCAAGCACTAAATAAAGAACAGGTCTTTTGGCTAGCCGACTCAATTTTCGCTTTAATTGGCGCAAAAAAGAAGAAAAATCGTTCATTTTCAAGTCATCTTCTTGTTCTTCTAGATCAGTGCTAAAGCTCTCATTAATCGGGTCGCCTTTTCCGATTTCCATGTCGATGTCTTCATCTAAGTCTCTGGTCATGTCATAATTTGACGGCAGTGCATCCACTATTTGATTGAGTATTTCATTAAAAAGAAGATTGGTCGAGCCGTAGCATAGCTCATTGCAGTTAAGGTACACAAAGACTTTTTTTGTGTCTTCCAATTTTCTTCTGCCAGAAAAAATTTCACAAAATTTTTTTAAAAATTTTCGGATGGTAAAGCTCTTGCCAGTGCCGCTGAGGCCAAATAAATGAAGGACAGGATAGACACAGCAGTCATTTTTTATCAATAGGTCATATAAAATTGACAATTGTTTTTCGCGATATGGCACCTCGTCATTCAGCTCTTCTAACTTTTGCTCGTTCATTTTCTTAATATTCTAATAAAGATTATGTTGAACCAAAAAAATCAAGAGAGAGAAAAAATTTTTTAATGATTTTTTATAACCATTTAGAATAGTAAGGAGTAAACAAAAAATTTTTTGATTTTTTCATTCAATGTCATATTTTTCAAATCAAAAAAAAAATTAAATTAAAGTCAATTAAATTTAAAATTTACAAACATTTCTAGCGAGAGTAAAATGAAACTTAAAAAAAATAAATGGATTGTAGCAATTTAAGTTTTATTTAAAAATAAATTAGATTTTTTTTTCTAAATGTTGTTGTTTTTATGCTTTGTTTGCTTCATTAATTAGAAAGGAATGGAATTAGGACTTAAAGTTTTTTTGTTGTTTTTGTGTGGATTAGTGAGCACCTTAGATACATAGCCTCAGTGATAAATGCCTGGACTAAAATATTTTTATAATTTTGTACAAAAATCAAAACTTTTCGTTTTGCAAAATTCTGGTCACCGAGAACAAGTCTTCCTGAATATTATTGTTGGTGTCGGTTTCTTGTTCTTTGTTAAACAATTTTTCAATGCTGTCAGGTATTCGGGTCGGATCCAAGCGAATCCAGCCATGTCTTTTTTTATAGTCGAGCCAAAGTAGCAAAAGTTGCTCGTCAATGAACTTGGCGCATTGTGCATTTACAATTTGCTTTAGAAATTGTTCGTGTTGAAGCATTTCGAGTAAAGATAAACACTGGGGATAGACGATATATTTGCAATACTCGGGCTCTTTCCAGTACATCAAGTACTTGAGATAATTGAGAAATGTTTGGTTGTTAAAGTAGCCGCGCTGAGCTAGAAAATTAAGATAGTTCGGGTTGGCCAAGGACTGCACAAACTCGAGCTCGATTTGAAAACGTTTTCGCTCCTCGTCTTCCTCGGATTCGGGCTCTACTTCGGCGAATTTTTCTTCCAGTTGATTTTGTTCTATTCTAAACATTTGTTTATCTTGATATAAATTCATTAAATTTAAAATTAGTTGAATATGAAATTAGAAAATAGGATACATAGAAATAAAAAGTATATTTTTGTCTTTTTCAAGTACTTTGTTAATTTAATGCGCGCACAATTGCATGCTTTTCTACTAACGACTAATTTAGTGCACACTTTCAAATGAAATGATTTAAGAAGACAATTTATTTTGTTTTTATTTTTTTCTTTAAATTGTTTTAAATTTTTTTTGCTAATCAAAAATTTAAATGCATGTAAAATCTTTAGTACAAAAAAATAACTATGAGAAAAATTTTCTTTGCTAATTTAACTTTTGGTTCTTAGAAAAATATCAAAATTTCGAAAAAGAATAAAAGTATTATTCACTATTTTTTTGTTTATTTCTGGCAAATTAAAGCTCAAAGCTCATTCTGGTTATTAACTAGTGAACCTGACGAATAGGTTGGTAATTGTTTCAGAATTAAAGATATGTTTTATGGGCTTTCTAGAGTCTGTAAAAACTCTATGATGCTTCAGTTTGAAATGTTTGCAATCTGGTCTAAAAATCTTCTTTTTTTTAAATAACAACAAATATTATGTTGAAAATTTTTATATTTTGTTTATTCTCGAATTTTTTTTTGGTATTTATTCTTTGGTTGCACATTACTTCATTAAAAATGGTCATATAAAAATCATTCTATTCATGGATTATTGAAAATTTATTAGAAATATAAAATTAAATTCAAATCATCTATAGTTCTTTGAATATTTAATATTTTTCTAAATTTTAAATTAAAAAATTTTTATAAATTGGGCATTGTTTTCAGCACGAACTTGAAATGGAGAAATCATATAATTGTGTGCATAAATAAAGCCAGTCAAATGCTTGAGAGGATTTAAAAATCGTTCGCTAGATTTATTATCAAGTAACTAAGGTTATTATGCTCGATCGTTATCCGTCCATTGTTGAAATCTGCAGTTCCAGTGTGATCACCAAATCTCAAAACAGGCTGTGATGCCATTAAAAAAACCCAAAATATAGCAACCAGGTATAGTGTTGGGATCCGTACACACGATCAGTGATCGGGTAAAAATTATTTGTGGCCGAGACCGTATTCGCTAAACTCGGCCAACTATTTTGCGGGCTGTCATTTGGCCGGTCTCTCAGGCGATCTGAATATTTTGGCCGCAAAAAAATACGGCCAAATAAAAACGGGTGGCCACAAATACGGCCAACTATTTTGTGGTCGGTCATTTGGCCGGTCTCCCAAACGGTCTCAATTTCAGACCGCAAAAATTTGATTCTTTGATTTTTCAAATTTTAATCTTAAATATTTAATTAAATAATTAAATTTAATTAAATTTTAGAATCTTTATTTCGGAAAAAAAAATTAGACCGTTTGGGAGACCGGCCAAAAGATCGCAAAAACCGTCTGCAATTTTGACCGGTCCGCTAAGACCGCATCCAACACTAACCAGGTATGAAAGCAAAATAGCAAAAACAAAAGTTATGGAGAACGTTTAAAATTGCTTGACAACGTTATTGAAAGAAGACAAAGGCGTGTTTTAATCAGATGTTCAAGCCTATGAACTTATTATAAACTTATCTTTTAAACAAAAATTTTCACATAACTCATTTTATTTACTAACGCTGGGCTAAAAAGAAGAACTTAGCATCATTCTGAGCAGCCTGAGGTTCTCCTCGAATTTATCTAGAAAATAAATAAATATTAATCAATTAATTTCACCAATTTTTTTACTTGAGTTAATTTCGAATAAAAAATCAAGTTTTTTATTTGAAAAAAATGACTTGAATTAAACAATTGAATCAACTATTTCAAATTGTCTTTTAAATAATTGATTCAATTGGTAATAATAAAAACTTTTCTATTATTTCGATACCAAAACGGTCAACACCAAGTTTCTGCGGTTCAGTAGCCGTCACTGACGGTAGCGAACATTAAATTGTGGGGTATATATAGCACAATATCTTTTATTAATGTTTAATTTGGAGACCAATTTGATGTTTTTGAAAAACATACTGAGCATTTTCTGATACAATTGGAAACCAAATTTTTTTGTTTGTGAAAATAAAAAAAATCTGTTTAAATTTTATTTTATTTTGTATTTTAAGCCGATTAATGCTTCTAATAAAAAAAATTTAAAAATCCTTTTTTAAATTCACTTTCTTTTTTATGGCCTTTTCAATCAATTAACTTTTATCTCAATGGACACAATTATTTTATTTTTACTATTTTATTATTCAAGATTTTGAACTTGGATTAAAAAAAATTAAAAAAATGCTTAATTACTTCAAAAATAAGATCAAATATTGTAAGAATAATTATGATTAAAACATTTACAAATATTGTGAAGACATTTAAATTACTCAACCTTTTTTAAAAGGTAATTTATAAATTTAAATATTCACTTGAAATAAAAATTCATAATTTTTGTAATATTTTAGTTTTTAAAAATTAAAAAATAATGCTTAAAAAAGCTTTAATTGTTATTATAACTGCTGTCATATTTAAATCGTTCCTTGAATATATATTCGGAGATAGCTCAAATCAATTAAAAAAGACTGACGAAAAAAGGATCTTCCAAAGCAATGACTTATCAAACACGGGCGAAAAACTTTTTCTAGCAATTTTAGGTATGTGAAAAATTTTCATTGCAAGCAAAAAGTAAGATTTGAATTAAGGCAATGTATACGACGTGACAACTGGTGGCAAACATTACAAAAAAGGTGGATCTTACGACTTTTTTGTCGGTAAAAACGATTAAAATATTGATTGTTTTTTTTTTTAATTTTTAACTAAGGTCGAGATGCCTCTCGGGCATATGTTACCGGAGATTTTAAAAATGACCTAAATGATCAAGTCGAGGATTTGGGCGAAAATCAAATTAGAGATATTTTTAATTGGAAATCTTTTTATGATAAAACATATCCCCATTTAGGTGTTTTAGAGGGCAAATTTTACACCTCTGACGGCCAAAAAACAGATAAATTATTGCATTTAGAAAAAATAAATAAAAAACAAATCAACAATGAAAAAAAAAATTCTGATTTTCAAAAGAGATTTCCTATATGCAACAGTGAATGGACTCAGGAGAAAGGAATAACTAAACTTTGGTGTACCACAGAAAGTGGTGGAGTAAAACGATCATGGGCTGGTTATCCTAGACTTGTTTACAATCCAATTACAAAACAAGACAGTTAAAATTTTACCTTAGAGAAACAATATTATTTTAAATTTTGAAATTTTATTTTAAAGGCTGTGCTTGTGTCAATGAAAACGATTTAAGCCATCCAAATGTGAAGCTCTATCCAAACTGTGAACCAAAATCAGAAATTTGCCGACCATAACTTAATTTTTCAGAACAGTTAATAATTTATATTTTTTGATTATTAATTTTTTTATTTGAAATTAAAGATGTCCTACTTATTTGATTAGAAAATAATTAGAATAAATTATTTTAAAAAAAAAATTTTTTTTTTTAGAAATTGCGCAAATGAAAAAAAAATGAATCGACAAATTTTTAAAATTAGAAAAATTTTTGACTTCAAAATAATTGGTAGATGTATTCATCATAACCATAAACAGTATAAAATAAGCTATGCATCCAGTGTTAGTCAGATTCCATTTCTAGACCAAACAACAAGCCAAAGAATTGAATATGCGGCGGATAAGTACGCAGACAAAGAGTCGTTTGTGTTTAACGAAACTGGAGACCGATGGAATTTTGTAGCTTTGAAGAAAAAAATTGATGATCTGGCTTCAGGTTTGTTGGCTTTGGGTCTAGAAAAAGGAGATAGAGTGGCCATTTGGGCACCCAACTGTCCAGAATGGATTTTAACACAATATGCTACAGCTAGTGCTGGTTTAATAATGGTCAATATTAACCCATCGTTTAAAGCACTCGAATTGGAATATGTCCTAAAAAAAGTTAACTGCAAAGCTATAATAATGAGTGAAAATTTTAAAAATCAAGATTATGTTGAAATAATTAGTAGCATTTGTCCTGAAATTTCTTCATCAAATGGAATAATTGCTTCAAAAAGACTACCAGATCTTAAAAGTGCTATCCTAATAAGCAATAATAACAAAAAAGGGTTCTATTCGTTTAATCAAGTTGCCAATGGTGGCGAATCTGAGCATGCTATCAAATTAAATAATATTAAAAAAAAAATTCAATTCTCAGATCCAATAAATATTCAATTTACTTCAGTAATTTAAAGAAAAATTTAGTTCAAAGTCATTTTTTTATTTAAAAAAATTCTAAAAGGGAACAACAGGTTCACCTAAGGCAGTAACTTTATCCCATCACATGCTTTTGAACAACTCCTATTTTGTTGGTCTTACTCAAGAGTATCATAAACATGCAACTCGCATTTGTGTCCAAGTGCCACTATTTCATTGCTTTGGAATGGTTTTAGGAAGTCTATCATCATTAGTTCATGGTGCAACATGTGTTATACCATCTAGAACATTTAATCCTGAAAAAAGCTTAGAGGCTATTAGCAAAGAAAGGTGCACCAATATTTATGGAACACCAACAATGTTCATTGATTTGTACACTAATCGAAATTTGCCAAATTATGATGTGTCTTCGGTGCATGGGGGGATTATGGCCGGCTCAGTTTGCCCATTAGAAGTTGTTGATAATTGCATTAAAAAATTAAATACCAAAAGCATATGCGTTATTTACGGTATGACCGAAACTTCTCCTGCGATCACAGTGAGCAGTGTCAAGGATTCATTGAAGCATAGAACCCAAAGTATTGGTAGAACCAAAGAGCATTTAGAAGTTAAAATCGTAGATTCTGAGGGAAAAATTGTCCCTATAAATGAACCTGGTGAACTACTTGTGCGAGGATATAACACAATGATTGGGTATTGGGGTGATAAAGAAAAGACTGAAGAAATCTATACACCTGATAGATTTTTAAGAACTGGGTAAACGCATGTTTATTAATTATAGAAAATTATTTTTTGTTTAAAAGAGACATAATTCGAATGGACAAGGATGGCTTTTTTTATCACCAAGGTAGACTAAAAGATATGGTGATAAGGGGCGGTGAAAATATTTATCCGAAAGAAATTGAAGAATTTTTGCATCAAAATCCTAAAATTGATGATGTTTATATTGTTGGTGTTCCAGATAAGCGACTAGGTGAAGAGTTGTGTGCCTGTATAAGGGTTAAAAGTGACCATAAATTAACTGCTGAAGAAGTAAAGAATTTTTGCCAAAACAAAGTAGCTTTTAAATTAAATTTTTTGTTTTTTTTCCTCTCTAAAATTATTTGTTTAGATAGCAAATTTTAAAATTCCGAAATATGTTGAATTTATGGATGAGTTTCCGCAGACTGTTTCTGGCAAAGTTAAAAAAAATGTTCTAAAAGAACAAATGACTAAAAAATTAGGACTGTAATTGTAGAATTAATTTGTGTTTTTCTAAAAAAAAATTTATTAAATAAAGCTATTAAATAAAATTTTAAAATTTTGGCATTGTAACGTCATTATTAGAAAAATGGTCTATCAGCAGTAGTAGTATCTATATATGTCTAGTTCAAGATGAAAATGTGCTTAAAGTATGAAGTGTACAAGATTGGTTTAAAAAAATAAAAATAGTGATACGACCCTTCAGAGAAAAAAATGGTAAAGAGGACCAGTTTAGAATGCTCTGCGTATGACTTTTTTCGTCACCTTAATTTGATTATAAACACTTGATTAATAAGCTAACAGACAAGACCAAGTTAAAGAAGGATTTCATGAGTTTTTTGGCTTCAAAACCCATAGATGATACAAGAGATAAGTTTATTTTAATGAATAAATATTAATGGCAAAATTGATGACATACACCGTTGTTTACAGAACTATGTTTGTGAATTATTCATATTTTTTTAATTTAATTAAATGATTAATTAAATAAGAAAAGAAAAAAAACGGTAGGAACCGTTTTGCCTGGGATAATAGTTTAGCTGCTTGTGCTGAAGTTTTGATTCCATATTGATACATTAAAAAATTCTAAAAAAAAAAATGAAAATTCATTAATTTAGCCTTTTAATTAATTAAAAAATCAATTAAAAAAAAATTAACTTAATTCAGCAACATTAGAAAAATTTTAATTTAACTAATTTTAATGCACACCCTTATGTTCAGCAAACTATTTTAAATAAATTTTTTTTACTCAATAATACTTGTTAAAAATGTCTTTAATTAAATCAGGTAAAAATTAGATCAAACTAAAAGTCAATTACAAAAATAACTATTTTATAATTAGCTTTGCGGATTTTTCAGTCTGGTTCAGCCAAAAAACAAATTTATTTCCATGAGTCTAAAGCTATTCGTGCTTTTTCTTCATGCAATAAATTAAGACAAGACGCTAAGGACACTACTGCGTCAAAAATAAACTTTTATATCGATGAAAACAAAGAAAAAGGATATGCAATTTTAAAGTTTAACAAGGCCCCAGTTAATAGTCTAAATTTGGAATTTTTAACTGAATTGAATATTCAACTTGAAAAGTTTGAAGAGTCAAAAGAAATTAAAGGAATCATTTTGACTTCCAATATACCAAACATTTTTTCTGCTGGTTTGGACATTTTAGAAATGTACCAAATCAAACAAGATCGTGGTTCTCAATTTTGGACAGCTCTTCAAGAAACCTGGATCAAGCTTTATGGTTCCAATAAAATCTACATTGCTGCCATTAATGTAACAAAAAATTGCTTATAAATTTTTCCATTTTTGAAGAATTTTTTCAAACATTTTGTCAGGGTCATAGTCCTGCTGGAGGATGTCTCTTATCTATTTCATGTGATTATAGAATAATGAGTAAAGGACCTTATAAAATTGGGTTAAATGAAACTCTTTTGGTAAAACTTAATCTTTGCTTGAAAGTAGCAGATTATTTTTAATTTTTTTAAGGGTATAAAAGCTCCTTTCTGGTTTAGAGATACCATGATAAATACAATTGGATATAGAGAAACTGAAAAAGCTCTACAGCTTGGAAAATTGTATTCCCCAGAAGAAGCGCTTTCTATTAATTTGGTTGACGAACTGGCTGAGCCTAAAGAATTGATCAGTAAAGCTGAAGAGCAAATGTCTAAATGGTGCGCTATTCCAAGTAGGTTTTAATTTTTTTTTTTTTAAATTTTTCTCATGTATTTTGAAAAGCGGTTGCTCGTGAACTAACCAAAAGTTCAATGAGGAGAGATACTTTAAGCAAATTGATTGCTCAACGAGAAGCTGATACTCAGGCTTTCATTGAATTTACACAACGAGATTCGATACAAAAATCGTTAAGAATGTATCTAGAATCTCTGAAAAAACCGAAAAAACCGTCATCTTAATAAATTTTTTGGTTGTTTTAAACCATTCGAATAATTTTTATCTAATCTAAATTAAAATTTTTTTTTTTTGTTTTTTAAACTAATAAAATAAATTCAAAAAAAAATAAAATAGTTTAATTTTATTTTATTTTAAAAATAATAGTTTGCTAACTATATGTCTATTTCTAAAAAACTACATCAGTAAAACCAACTTAAAAAATAAGCTTAGTTTAGATTAGTTAATTGAATAGATAAAAATGGTACAGTTGATGACTTAAAACGCTTTTTACAGTCCTTTATCTTTGAATTACTTTATATATGTATTTTTTAAATTCAATTTTTATTTAATACTAATTAAATGATTAAATGAATAAGAAGAAAAAGGTTTTAAGTCGAGTCTATATTGATGGTATTAAGTGTGGGTTTAAATCTTTTGATGTGTGCTTTAATTGCTATTTTGGCCTCTAACATATTGTTGAAAATTGTGATTTTATTTTATTTTTAATAAATTAAAACTTAAGATAGTTTCGATTTTTATAATGAATAATTTTTTTCATATAAAAAATTAAAATTGAAAAAAAAGAAAAATAATGAAACTCCGTTAAGATTTAATATGAATATATAAAAAAATACAAAAAAAATTATTTTAAGTAATAACCAGTGCAATTAAAAATTGATATAATCAAATAGAAGTAGATAAAAGTTTTGGGTCTTCATGAACAACATACCTTCAAATCTTTTCAATATACTAATATAACTTTTCAGCATACCCATTTTTCATCCCAGCATAATTAACTTTTTAACATGTTTTTTCTTCTGAAAAACAAAAATCAAAAAATTATTTAACATACTCAATTTTTAAATAAAAAATATATTTGATAAAAATTTTTAATTTTTTTACATCAATTTTGAATTAAATTTTTGTCAATTTAAGAAATTTCTTTAAAAAATATATTTAGTTTAATTTTTTATCAATGCACTTGCTGCTTTTATTTGACCACCACGTTTGGGTTTGTTCACGAACTTATAAGACTCTTTTAAGTAGAGTGTTTGCAAGCGAATTGTTTGCATTTGCTTTATTTTTAGTTGAGTTATCTTCTAGATATGAATCCACATCGTTTAATCTTTTAATTTTTTTTTTTAATTTATAAAATTTTTTTCAATTCTATTTTAATTTTAAGTGTGTGCTAAAAAGATTTTAGTATGTTATTAAGGTTTTTTGTATGTTAAAAATGCAAGTATGTTGTGATGAAAAATTGGTATACTGAAAAGTTTTGTCTGTATGTTAAAACAACAACTCCTAAAAGTTTTTGACAGTTTTTTTTATTTTTTTAAATAAAGATAATTAAAAAAATACCTAAAAAATCATGGGATACTAATTAATGTTGCACTATAAATTAATCACAAGTTGCACTATTTTTAATACCAAACTGCACTATATTATTTCCAAACAGCACTTAATTATTTATTGTGCACTATTTTATTCAATTTTTTACTAAAATAATTCAAAACAAGTCTTTTTTTATTCAAAACTTTACTATATAAATCACCTCGCACTAAAATAATTTTTGATCTTTACTAAAATAATTTTTGATCTTCACTAAAATAATTTTTAATCTTTACTAAAAAAATTTCAATTTCAAAGGCTATTTCAAATGGCTTTGGATTAGCTCTCGGTTTTAAACCAGTAAGGATCATTTGTTGGTATCATATGAAGGTAAAGGTGGAAGAGGCGTTATCAAAAGTAACGAAAACTCATCGTGATAAGTTGTTGAATGAAATCGTTATTATGCAGCAATTAACGAGCAAAGATGTATTTGAACACGCACATTTCATTTGGCGACGCAAGTGGCTAAACAGAAAAGATCATTCGGTAACTTTGTTCATGTATTATTTCGACGAATGGTGGATTAAGCAGAACCCAGGATGGTATCATGGTTTTGTCACAGACGAAAAAGAGCGAATTCCAGTCACTAATAATGCTGTAGAATCGACTAATAGGATCATCAAGACGCATTCGACGTTCCAAAGCCAGATGCCGATGGAAGACTTTTGCCACTGTGCAATGCATGACATCATCAAAAACTGGAGCCTGGACCGGAGTCCTGGAACAGATGAGCAACCTAATGTCAATCGCAAAGTTTTCCAACTTGAGCCGCCAATCGCTTTAAAAGATTACGATGCAGCATTTGAGTGGATTGAAAAAGATAAAAGTCTTTTACTTGTTAAGCCAAGTTTTTACATACCATCACAACAAGCGAAAAAGCTACAAAAGAAAGATGTTGAAGCTTTTAAGGACGCTCGAGACAAAATGCGTTTGGAAGACCTTTGAGGTTTTAGTTAAGCAAATCAACAGTCTTTATGAAAATTAGAATAAATAAAACTCAATTGTCAACAAAACATGTCATTGGAGTATGCTCAAAATTAAAGGTTGGAGATTGCCAGATTCCCATCGCCTCAGTCAACAAGCCACTAGAAAAAAAGCGCTGTCGAGGAAGACCCACTTTGGCAGCAGCCGCACTAGTAGTAGATCCTACTGGATTCAAAAAAGCTTAAATACATTAATATATTTGTAATTGTTTAATATTAAATGTAATACATTTTTAATAATGTTTAAAGAATAAATAAAGTTTATTATAATAAAATAAAATAGTGCTATTTGTATTTTTAAAATTAAAATAGTTTATTTAAAATAGTGTATTAAAAATTAATTTAGTGCTTATAAAAATTAGTTTAGTGCTTATTAAATATTAATTTAGTGCTTTTTAAATATTAATTTAGTGCTTATAAAAGATTATTTTAGTGCAAAAAAAAGATTATTATAATGGAACAATGTTATTTATAGTGCATGCCTGATTAAAATAGTGCATTTGAATATTATAGTGCAGTTTAATTATTATAGTGCAACTTGTGATTATTTATAGTGCAAAATGTATTTGATTCCAAAATCATGGACAAAAAAATCTAATTATTAAATCATTTTTAAAGCTTTAAAAATTTTTTTGAAATAAATTTTCGATTTATTTCGAGTTAGATCATAGAAAAAATTGAAAGAGTGGGTCAGCCTTGACAAAAAAAATTTTTTAAGACGGAACAATTTAATTAAAAATAAAAAATTAATTAATTAATTTTTCTAATTAAAAAATTTTGAATTTATAAAATGTCTAATAAAGGTGAAAAATTTAATTTTAATCAACATGCTAAAAATATTATTAATTTTAATGTTACAGAGAACTCTTTTGTAAAGCCATTAAATAATAAATTAATAAACCCTAACCCCTCATTCCTCTTACTCTGAGTTCAGTTTACTCTAGCAACTCAAGTCTTTTGTCATATTCGTAATTACAAATGTGACGCGCTTCTATGAACTTTTTCAAGTTCAACGATTTCTTTTTCTAAATATGGTATCAAATTAAAAAAAAATCTGAAATGAAATGAAAAGAATCAAAGGCAAGTGAAGAAGAAATCTCAAATGTGAAACTATTTCATTTGAAAACTTTTTACCCATTCAAAAAGAGCTGTTAGGATCGTGATTATACCAAATGAAGATGATACTAACTGTTTGTTTTTTTAATCTATAATAAATTACATTACAAATTAATAAATTTTATTTTTAATGCTTGGTCTTATGACTAAAATTTAGATTTTACTTAACATTATACATTAAAAATTTATTATACTAATCAATTAGTATATAGCCAAATGACAAGTCATTCATTTTTTATTCTAACACGACAAAAATAACCCAAATTGTTCAATTTTTTCAAATGTGAAAAAGTTAAGAAACAGCTAAAAGTTTTCTTTTTTTTGTTTATGACAAGCCGGAAAAAAAACTGTCTTAAAATTATAATCCTAATGCATGTTATTACAATTAAAAGCTAAATAAACAGTAAAAAAAATAATCGTCTCTCCTTCACAATTTATGTTTTATGTTTTTAAAACTCTTCTTGGTTTTTTATAATTAATTAAGTAGATGAATTGATAATCAGTCACAAAATATTTCATAATTTAAAAAAAAGAAAATGAAAATGAAAATTTTTATTAAATGAAAATAGAAAATAGAAAAATTAGTCTAATCTACTAAAAATTTTACTCTTAAATATGTAAAAAATGAAAGCTACCAAAATAAATTTACCTAAACTAAATTTTTTACTTGACTGCTACTTAATAAATTTTGTGTTAGTTAATAAATTTAATTAATTTTAGAAATTTTGGTCAATTAAAGTTAATTTTTTATTTATAGTTTAGATTTTAATTTATTAATAGTTGCAATTCAATATTCACCATTTCTTAGCTAATAAATTTAAGTAAGATGCAAAGCGTTTGTACATGCACACAAATCTAGACCAAACGCGTTTTGGAACAAAGCTTTAATCTAAAATTATATTTTGAATTTTTTTGTTTGATCAAATATTACCAGCTATTGCAATGAGTTCTGAATCAACCGATTCGAATTTCTACTTCAGTAGTATTTTGAAAAGTCTGAAAAATTTAGAACTTGAATCAGACGGTTTGTTTATTTCATAATTTAAGTTTAAATTTAAAAAAATAACCAAGTAATTTTTGTAAGATAGTGAAGAGACAGAGTCAAGTTCAAAAATAGCCGATCAAAGACAACAATTTTGTTCAGACGCACCGAATTTGGAGAAATTAAAAAATGATCTTGAAAACGGATCAATTGAGTCAGCCATTTGTTTATGTGAATTGATTGCCGAATTGGCCAAAGACGAAAAATGTAGAAACCAACTTGTTCAAGCTGAACTTTTGCCTGCTATAAATAAATATCTTTCTAATCCAAAGAGTACAAATATTTTAAGAATTCAAATATGCAGAGCTATAGGAAATTTATGCTACGATAATGATGATGGTCGTTCAATGCTCCTAAATACTTGTGGACTAGATAATTTAATAGATTTGTTAAACTATACTGGATCTATTAGTTTTACCGACGAACAAAAGCACCATTTAATTAAGCTGGTTATTGTTTCTCTTGGATGTCTGCATAACTTTGCCAATGATAATGGTATTTTTAAAATCTAGAATTAAAAATTAAAAACCAATTTCTAATTTTTATTTTTTTGGCTGAAGATTGTGTGAGAAAAGCTCTTTACGATAAAAATATCATGTCAATTCTTAAACCATTTGTTAAATTTTTTAAAACCGATGCAGGAATTTTGATGTACTTTTTTTCATGCATTGAAAATTTAATTGAACTAGATGAAGGTATTTTGTTTAAACGTTTTTTTTTTTTAATTTTTGAATTTTAAATTTTAAAATAGGTAAAATGCAATTTTCTCAAGAAAAAATTGCACTCGACTTGTACAACAGCATTGATTCACAAATTCTTGAAAATTTAGACTCTTATAATGAAGATTTTTTTCGAATTATGTCATTAATAAATGAAATAAGTAAAAAAAAATAATAAAAAATAAAATACTTTTTTTAATCTAATAGTTTAGACAATTCCAAAGAGATTTTATGTATGACTGATTTTATTGAGATAGCTGTGGATTTCATCGAAAAGAATGAAAATGATGTTGATTTATTGAGAAATTTTGGTGGATTTTTGACTAATTTATTGGCAAGCGATGACAATATAGACATGATCTACCAATATAAAGATAACTTTATTCTCGACAAAGCAGTTGAATGGTTTGAAAAATTCCAAAGTGAACAGCTATATCTTGCAGCAGCAGTTATAGTCGCCAATTACATGCGAAATGGTAAAATAGAGAGAAATAAAATGAAATTTGATTCACCATTTTTTTCCAAGATTCAAAAGCATTAGAAGTTTTAAGACACAAAAATCAGCCTCATGTCAAAATTATAAATCTTCTCAAAAAATATAATACACTTGGAACAAATGCCACTCTTCAACAAATAAATGTTTCTCATAGTCTTTTGTCGACTCTAAAAAATTTTTGTATTGCTGGTACATTAGAAAATTAGACAATAGTAATTTTTTGTTTAACAAATTTTTCTTTTAAATTAGCAAGTTGTAAAGAAGAATTGATCAAACATGAAGTAATTGAAGTGGTTGTGCAGTTTTTGCATTACGAAAATTTGGAAGTTTTGTGGAAAACTTTGGGAATAATTCGTCTTTTATTGAAGCAGTGTAGCGAAAAAAGCGGTCTAGGTTTAATTTTTAGTAATGAGATTTTAGAAAAAATAGAGTCAATAGCTAAAAATCCTCAGGAGCATCCAGGTGTAGCCGGCGAGTCGTCACGTTTATGTTGCTATTTGCCAATTGCAGCAAAAAGTGAAAAAAATCTAGAACTTTTTTGCAAATTTGATTTTATTCCCATAATCTGCAAACAAATGCTCAGTGAACATTTAATAATGATCAATGAGGCTATTTTGGCCATAAATGTTTTGGCCACTATTTCATATAGTAATTTTAATTTAATTAAAAAAAAAAAGACAAAATTAATTGAAAATTTTAGGAGTTTGTTGTGAAAAATTAAAAGAGTCTTGTTTGAACGAAAATTTAAAAAATTTACTTCAAAAAGAATCCTTGGCTTTTGAGGTCAAAATTAATTTGTTCAATTTATTCAAAATTTTATTCGAAAAAAGTAATTTTTTTTTTTATTAAAATAAAAAATTTATTAATCAAAATTTTAAGATGATTTTTTTGCTGAACAGCAACTAGAAGATTACTTGAAAATTTTTAACCATATGAAAATTGGTCAAGAAAATGAAATAGTTAACTCATATCTTAATCAGCTTATTAATTTATTAGACAATGTCATTTAAATAAATAAATATATAAAACAATTTTAACAATTTATTTATCGGACCAGATTTAAAACTCTGGTTATTTTTTTCAATTAAAGAAATTTATTTTATTAAAATAAAAACTAGTGCAGCTTTAAGGAAAAAAAAGAAAAGAGGAAAAAAAATTTTATAATTTTTTTTTTTTGATAATGGCAGAATTTAAATAAAAAAATAAGCTTAGAATTTAATTTATTTCTGGCAAAACTAATGGCTCATAATTTTTGTTCAATTGACCTGCCGAATCATTATTGTAAGGCAATCCGTTTATATAAGGCTTATTATTATCTTTAAGCATTCGTTCCAATTGATTAATGGTATGCTCGTTTTTTATCAGTCTATCTTGCAATTGATGTCTTTCGTAGCCCAAATTGCTCAGCGTAGAATCTTTTTCAATTAACATTTCTTTTATTTTTTGATTTTCATTTAGAACATTATTGTGAATTTTGCGCAAACTATTCAACTCATTAGTCAAGCCAATCACAGCCTCATTCATTTTGATTGACTCTTCATTTCGCTGAAATTGATCAGTAGTCTTTAGTTTTTCTAATTCCAAAGCTAAACGCTTTTGTTTGGCATTTACTTGTGACAATTGTTTGGCCAACAAGTCATTTTCGCTTCGGTATCCATTGATATAAGTCAATAGCTGTTTATTTTCTTCATTTAGAGCCTCTGTTTGTTTAGTCTGAGTTTTTAGCTGTTCCATAAAAGCTCTATTTTGGGTCTGAAGCTCTTTAAGCTTGGTCAACATTTGCTGTATTTTATTGCGGCTGTCTAGCTCGAGCGCGTCCTTTTCAGCTTTAAGAAGAGTGAAGCGCTCGTGTAACATGGCAGCATTGGCCTCTGATTTTCTCAAATCGGCACTAGTTGTATTTATTTTATTGCTCAAAAATTCAATTTTGTCCTCTGCAGCCTTGCTGGAGGCTGAAGTTTCAGTCACTCTTGAATTCAAACGTGACAGCTCTTTCTCGAGAGAGTCCTTGGAATAAAGAGTCTTGGTCAGATCCTCTTTAATCAGCGCGCCCTCTCTCATCGTTTTTTCCAAATTTTGCTTGGCCACAAAATATTTTTCTTTCAATAATTCAACTTCATTTATTAGACCTTGGTTTTGGCCCTTCAAATCTTCATTGTTTCGAGTCAACTGATCGATCATGATTCTCATATCGTGATCGGATACCTTGAATTTTTCCTCCAATTTTCTATATTCCTCAATTAATTTTTTCGAGTTTTCATATTCACGTATGAGCTTATCGAGCTCGTTACGCAAGGCCTGATTGTCCTGTTCCAGAGTGGTGTATCTATTTTTAATTTCGCCAAGTCTGTTTCGAGCCAAATAAAGCAATTTGTCATGTTTTTCCTGCAATTTGCTCAGTTCGCTTCCCAAGTTGGTGTTTTCCTCGATGAGGCGCTCATTCTGGAACCACAGGTCATAATTCTCGGCCTTCAACTGCACCGCTTTGTTTACCGGAGGTTTGCCCAAATTTATGTTCGAGTTTCGATTGACCACATCGCCCATGTTGCCTCCCCTCGGATTTCCAATTTTGTACTCCAGGTCGGCGAATTCGTCTCTATTATCGACCATTTTTTTCTAAAGAAAAAAACTAAAGGAAAATTATTTTAGATACTTTTATTTAGGGAAAATTTTTCTTTTATCCCCTTTATAGTTTGCCATTAGGATTTAGATAAGATAAGCACACTGCTAAATATTTGAAATTGGTAAACATTTATCCAGAGCAACAAAACAATACTCAAACATTTTAAAACAAAGCGCTTCCATTTTCTGAATTTTATAATTCCAACAAATAAATATTAGCAAGAAAATATTTTTTCATCAAAATGAAAATGTCACCAACGACAACCGAATTTTATTTTTCTCTTTGAAAATAAATCTCTCAGTATTTGATTCCAATTCGTATGCAATATTTTTTTCATGCGTAGAATCTAACAGGTAGATATTTATTTTACCAATTTGAGTTTGTAAGATTAAACATTTTTTTCTAGTAGAAAACAAATTTTACCTTAAAGGGCTCATTAGGGATTAATTTCCGTCTGAAAATTAAAAACTAAAAAAAAAATAATTTAAAATTTTCACCTAAATTTCTTTATTTATTTTATGTACTTGGTAAATTCTAGAAAACAACTCTGAAAAATTGCACAAAATTAGGCTTGGAATTTCGGAATTTTTTTTTTTTAAATTAAATAATTTTAATTAACACAACCAAAAAAAAATAAAAATAATAAAATTTTAGATTAATTTATTTAAATAAAAAAACAAAATTTTTATTTCAAAACATGTCCTTTATTCGACCATTGTTGACCATCAAAAACGCTCAGTCTCAATTTAGATTAATTAGTAGAAGCATGGCAACGGAAATGTCATTCACGTTTGCCTCACCAGCCCAAGTAATTTACAACCAGGCCAGAAACGTCAAACAAGTAGACGTGCCTTCACTGAGCGGTTCTTTCGGTATTTTGGCCAACCACGTGCCAACACTGGCCGTACTGAAACCAGGCATTGTCACCGTGACAGAGACCGAGGGTGCAGTGAAAAAATTTTTTGTCAGCTCAGGCTCAGTAGCCGTAAACGCTGACTCAAGTGTTCAAGTTTTGGCCGAAGAGGCTTTCCCAGTCGAGCAATTGGACTTGAAAGCTGCACAAGAACAATTGTCTGAAGCTCAGCGATCTTTGAGCTCGGCCGCCTCGGATGTAGAAAAAGCCGAAGCACAAGTTGCCGTCGAGACTGCCGAAGCCGTTGTTAGAGCCATTCAAACCGGCATCTAGATATTTAGAAAAAAAAGAATTCAATTATTTTAATATTAAAAGATTAAAAAATAAATAAATCAACTAGTTTATCATGTATTTTTTTTTCTATTCAAAAGAAAAAACAAAAAAAAATAAGCCAATTTAAAATAAAATTATTTCAACCATAATGATTTAGCGTTTTTTTCTTTCTTTCTTTTTAAATCAGTGGAAAACTATGAATACATTTTACAGGCCTTTGGCTATGAATTTTGAATAAATCGATTTTTGTTAATAATAGGAAATCTTAGCTGACAACTGAAAACTTGAAATAATATTTGTAACTTGAAACCATTTCTTTAGAAATATATGCTTTGTTTTTCCCTATTAATGATTATAATAGATATGTTTCACTTTTAACAATTCTTTAATTCCATTTTAGTCAATTAATCCAAATTTAATATGACTTGTAAAGACTAAACGAAGTTTGTGCTATGGTTATGCAATTTTTTTTAAAAATTAGTCCTTGGCAATCATCAGCTAAATCTTTTTACTAAATATTAATATCTACTAATTGTTTAGTCAAATTTTGATAAATAAATAATTTAAGCACTAAAGTTTACGTAACAAAGAGTAAAAGTTGTCAAGTAATTACTTATTGGGATTATTTAGATTCATTTCCACTGATTAATTGTGTATTAAATTGCTTAGTGGACATTTAAGAAGCAAAATATCAAGTTTAATTAAGATCTATATCTATCATATAGCATAAAAAGTGCTTTTAAGACAACTTTCTTGTTCTCTAATCTTTATAACAGAACTATTTTGCTCAAAGCTAGTTGCTTTTATGTTTTTTTTTTTGAATTTACTTGTTTATATAATCTGTTTTGCAGCAAGATTCCATCCCGCTAGTAAAAACTATTTGTATAAATTTTTGATTTATTTGAATAGATCAATTGCTTAATCTCGCTGTTTATGTTAAAGAAAGTCAAATCCAAATTTATTCCAATGGAGCTAATTTGAAGCTTCTCTCTGACTGGCCAGCGATCCATCACCATTGAATGCAAACACATTTTTTGAGTGCTTACGTAAGTTTTGACAAGGTAAATTTAAATTCAATTCAAATACAAAATCTCATTACCTTTAAATAACAAAAAAAAATCTAAATTTAAATTTTTCACTGAGAATAGGTGCTTGAAATAATTCTATTGAGAAATTTTGTTTTTTAAATTTTATTTTCGTTCTCTAGGCTATTTTTTCAAAATGCTTTGTATTGCACCTGGCTTCTCTTTGTTAAACATTATATCAAAATAAAAAGAAAATATGAAAAAAAAATTAAATTATCTTTTATTTTTGTTAAGTTTTATTTTTCTTTGCACTCAACAAGTAATTTAAAGCAAGCAAGCAAGCAAAATTCTGCCAGGATTTGACAGCTGCCTAAGTTGGTTCAAGAGCGGATAGGAAATATTTTCTATTCAATTTAGTGCTTTTACCCGCGGAAACACAGCAGTTATTTATTTTTCTTTAACTGGGTCAGAATATGAGTTAGAAATAGAAATAGAAAAGAGCAAAATAAATAAAAATTCAATTGTCAAATATTAAAGAAAATGATAAATTAATTGAAATAACATTTGGAATTTTAAAAAATCATTAAGCAAGCTAAAGCGTGTTTTTAAAAAAGGTAATTCTGAGTAATTGCATAAATTTTTTGTTTGTTTATCATAGCTAGAATAATATTAGCAATCGAATACTAATTAATATTGCAAAAGAATTAATTTTTGCATTCGACTAAGGACTGAAATGATTTATTAACCATCGAAACCGAAACCAAACTCTAAAAAATAAGCGCTACTTATTTTTTTTTGGCTCTCTCATCAAATGAATTCAATTTTCCTTTAAAAAATCTCATTTCCATAAAAAACAAAAAAAAACTCATTTTTATTTTTTCTCTATTTATTTGCTAGTTTTGTACAAATACAATTTTTTTTTCTTTAAACTAGCAAGTGTGTTTGGTTAATGATATATGTGTTTTCTTAAGAAAATACAATAATTATTTTAGAGTTGGCGATCAGATTTGGAGCTATTTATGGTTCGACGAGTATGCAGCAAATAATTAAATATCTCATCAAAGCGAGCAACTGCTATCCTTAAATTAGAAATTTTCAATTCTAACATCTTTATTCGGCCAAAGAGCTCACTTTAGCAAATAACTTTTAATTATCTCTATGGAATTTTTTCTTTTCATTTTAGTCTGTTTAAATTAATCTTGGCTAAAAAAAAATTTTATTTTTAATTTAGAGAGGCTCAATTATAAAAACAGGTCTTTGAAAGCCAAAAAAACTTCAAATTATCATTTAAGCTGCCGATTACTTATTTATTGACTAATCTCTAGGGACGCTCTATTTCAAAACCATTACAATATCCCCTAAGACCTCAATAAAATAAACAAAAAATTAGCCAAAAATTAGATTAGGAAAAAATTAATTTTATCAATTTTTCTTTCAATTTTAAGGCCGTAAGCAATTTTAATTATTGAGATTAGTATTAAGAAACCCCATGGGTTATTTTTTAGTAAACTTGTTACTTTTTTTTAAAATTTGAAAAGCCTTTTTAAAGCAGTTTACTTTAAAATGGTTAATTTGTTTAAATTTTGTGTAATGTATGCAAAATAAGCCTGTCTAATTTAATTTATTAAATCATAAATAAAAAATTAGATGAATGAAATTGCTTTAGACACTAATTAATATTTTTTATTCTAAATATTTATTTTCATTTCTTGATAATGATAAAATTGAAGTAAAATAAGAAAAAAAATTTCCTTAAGGGTTTGAACAAGTCAGTATAATTGATTTTGCCAGCCGCGACTTGATTAAAGCGGATTTGCTGCTGCTTCCGCTTGCATGCTAAACTTTCTTTCTATCACTTGCGCAAAATGTCTAAAATAAACTAAATATTATTTTTTGTTTTTTTTTTCTGTTCATTTTAAATAAAAAATTGATCACAATTTTACTTTTGGTTGAGAAAAATAATTTTATTTTTAAATAAAATTTGGTTGTTTAAACAATTTTTCATTTTTTTCTTTTTTTTTCAAGTCCTAGCGACTAAGTTTGGGCCAATTTGCATAAACGTTTAAGAAGCGTGAATATGGGTTAAAATTTAAAATTTAAAAATTGGAAAAATATTTTTTTTTCAAATCAATGAGTGATTTTTGAGAATCTGTTCAGAATGCTCTTTATATTATACAATTGAAATATTTTCTTTCTCAACAAGCTCTCATTCTTGGGAAAAAAAATAAGCAATACTAATTAATAACATGATTTTTTAGTTCAAATTTGAATACGAATCTAAAACACAATTAGAAAAGAAAAACACCTCGTTTAATCTTGTTGAAAATTTTTAATTGAAAAAATATTTAGCAATTAGATTTAGATATTTAGAATGGCAAATGACTAGAGTAGGAAGTTTGAAAAGAGGAGAGCAATGGTAGCCAAGATAAAAAATTCTTTTTTGAAAAATAGCTTTCATTTGTTGTGTTATCGAAATTATGTCAAAGATAACTCAAAGTACAGTTTGGACGACGACCTAAAGCGATTGTCCAATTCGTTTCCCAATTTGTACAATTCAGATGTAGTCGAGAAACAGCCAGAGCCGAAGCAGGAGACAAAAAATCGGTCTCATTCGGCCAATGGCAGGTATGATAACTTCGAAAGTCAGAAGCCAGTCAAAAACCATCAGTCACTGAAGACTCTAAAACAATTAAAGAAAAAAAACGAAGCCAACAATTCGAGTGAAAAATCACGCTCAAAATCGTCACAACCCAATTTGACTAATGACCCAGGCAAATCGAAATCTAAAATGGAAGAGCCTAAACAACCGTCCATTAACTTGACTAAAAGTAAAAGCAGTGCCCTTTCTAGTCTACGTATATCGAAAAAATTACAAGGACTCAAGCGTCAGTCCAAGCCGTGCACAGATATAAATTCCTCGAACGGCAATTCTTCCATATTTACGACCAGCTCGATTTTGCAGAACCCGCGCAAACGAAACGATACTTCAGTGGGCGAAAAAAAAGCTGTTCGCTTTGCGGATTCACTGGGGCTGGAACTTGAGAATGTGATCACTCTTAACAATCAATTGGACAACCAGATGAAGTATATGCGTGTGTCAAAAGTGTCCCATATGAATCCTCTGATGATGGCCACTGAAAGGCCGTTTGTTCAAAATTTGCCTTTAGGACACATAAATTTTAGTCAAAAGAATGAATTTGTGAGAAATGATGCGAACAATTATGTCAATGCCAATGTTCAGTTGATTGATTTTAGTGAGGGCAAAACAGATAATCAATTTTTGAGCCACAGACCAAGTCATTTAAAAGTGATAAACTATGCAGAGCCGAGGATTTATTCGAATACGTCTAATTATTGCCAAGTATATGATGATGTTACTAATTATGTGCCCAGTAATTTCATTGATGTAAATAATCCGATAAATTTGTACTACTCGTTCAACAATGATAACAACATGCAAAAAATTTCGATTACTACTCGTCTAAATAATGGCAAACTTGAATCAGAGGTATGATACAAACAGTTGAATCTAATTTCCAGCACCGTATTCACCCGGTTGTTTTATTAGTGTATTAATTTTGTTTTATTTTATTTTTTTGATTATTTTTTATTTAAAAATCGTGAAATTTTGAAAAAAAAATTTTTTTTTTTATATTTTTAGTTATTAAATATTTAATAAAATACTTTTAAAAAAATATTAAGAGTAAAAATAATAATTTTGCTAATTTAATCAATAATTATTATGCACAAATGAAAAGCAAAAAATTAATTGTTTAAAAAATAAATACAATAAATTAATGATAGACAAAAAAGCATGAAAGAGAAATTTACTGAAAAATTCTGTCATTCCCACTGAAAGAACTTCTTCAAAAGACAGTTAGACATTAGATCACAGATGATGCTTTCATAAGAATACGCTGTTGAAGACCATTTTGAATGACAATTCAATCAATTCCATCAGTTCAATGTACGGATGATTCTCAATTTTCAAAGGGGATCATGTCTCCAGATGATGACAAGGTTGTTCTTGTGTGATTCACTAAACTAAATTAAATAACTCTGAGAAACAAAACTTTTTTTGCTATAAAATTTTTTTTACAAATTTAAACTTTTTTATTGTTAGTTTTTTTTTTATTAATTTAGAAAAGCAATTATACCGTATACACTTGCAAATAATTGCCCTCTTTATCAAAGAAAATTTGGCTCAAATAAGAAACTTTATGGAAATCTTGGATTGGTCTATTAGAAAAATTTATAGACAAGTTTCCAACTGTCAAGGCTTAGTGCCATTCATAGTTTTATGAGTCTGGAGGAATATAAGATGTTGGTTAAATTTAAAAATCGGGCACTTGTTTTTTGTAGACAACAAAGATAGAAGGATTTAAATCATTGAAGAGACACTTCTTTTTTTTAAATTTCTTTTAGCAGATAATAAAAACATTGACTAATTCTTTAATAATTCAATTATAAATTTATCTATAACAATAAAGCATCATTTACCTTTTGTAAAGATTTTGTTAAAGATGAGATGAGAATTTTAAATTAATAAATTGAGTAATAAATTTTCTAAAAACTAATATATAAAGAATGGGTCAGTTTTAAATTAATTAATTATCAAAATTTATTACTTGACTAAATTTTTTTCTACAACCTAAATTCTTAAAGCTTGGAAATTATTTATTTATTCATTTTTAATAAAATTTTTAGTAATTTAGTAATTTTTAAACATAGAAAAAAAATAAACAAATTCTAACACTTTTGTGATTCTCTTCAGAATAATCTTCTATCATACATAAGGTAAATGCCCGATTTTAAGAACTAATTTTGTAAACATAAATGAATTCACTTTTCAAGCTAGATTTAAAGATTTCAAATTAAATTTAATTGAGCCCATATATTTTGATTAGAATTATTTTCAATTTTGATAATTTTTTGTTTTACAAGTTTGTTTTTTTTCACCTTGTTTGAGGATCTGAACAAAAAATACAAATAGTTAAATAATTTAAAAAAAAATTTTATTTGTTTTTTTTTCACCGATTAAAAACAAAATTTTTTTTTTTAAAAGCTTAAATCCATTTTGATTTTTTAACTAATTTAAAAAGAAACTAATCAATCATAAATCGCTATTTTTTATATGAAAAAATTAAAAAAAAAATTTGTTCCAAAGTGATCATTTTATATGATATAAAATATATTTTAAATTTAAAAAAGAAAATTGAATATCAATTTTAAATAAAAAAAAATAATAAAATTTTTTAAATCATTGATTTTTTAAATTAAGCTTGAAATGAAATTGAATTTTTTTCATAAAATCAAATCTCAATATTTATTCTTCGTTAAGAGTAAATAATGTGTTTATTTTTGGTTGCTGTTAAGAAATAATTTTAACAAAATAAAGAGGTATTATATCGATTTAATAGATAGTGTATGAGTGTTTTATGAGGGTTGGTATTTATTCAAAAAATTCAAAGTTTACTGTTTAAAGTATGATTAAAAATTGTTTGATCAGCTGTAATTGATAAAAAACAATTGAAATAGTTAGCAACTTTTAATTAGTTTTTTATCTATTTTAAAAAAGTCTTTAACCTAGTTTGAGCAAAAAAATTATTTAAACATTAACTTTTTTGTGTTTGACAAAGGTGAATAAAATTTGACAAACGGACTAACTGGTGAGGTTTTAAGGATCAATAGAATTAAGATTAATAGTTTACCTATTTGTTTAAGTGGAATACTTAGAAAAGATGAATTATATATACAAACTTAAACAAGTAGCAATCTTGAAAATTAAGGTCCATTAAGGCTGGCAGTTAATTTTAAATTTGAACGTTAATGATTCAATTGCGTAAATAAATTGTCTCAAGATCCTAGAAAATCTTAAAATAAATTTTAAGAGCTAATAAATCAAATTAGAAAAGAAAAAACAAAGATAAAACTTTTTTTTTTCATATGATTAAAATTTAATTAAATCTTTAAACAATACGGTAACTAACAAACAAACTCGTGACATTTCAAAATATTGTGATTCTTGATTTTGAAATTTTATTTAGATTGGTCATCGTAAGACTCAATCGGCTAATTTTGTTGATAATTTCACTCATTTAAATTTTTTTTTCTCTAAAATTAGTATTTATTTTTTTCAAATTAAAAAAAAAATATATAAAAAAATACATATTTGTTGGCATGGAAACGGGATATTTTTCAAAAACAATTTTTTAAAAATCCAATATTTTTTTAAGCTCGCAGATTTTGATTGAATAATTAGAAAATTTGAAAGTAAAATTAAAATTTTGAATAAATTCCTATCTCAAAGAGAGCATACATTAGAAAAGTTTATTTTTTTTGTTGAGATTTTATACCTTTGAAAAAATACTAAAAAAAAAACATTTTTCTATTTCCGCGTCACAAATCTTTCGTGCTTTAAATGCTTTAAAATGTGTCTAAGGATTAGGATCTATACAGCTAATTAATCTTTTTATTGTTTGAAAATTTTTCTAACATTTAGGTCGAGCAAAAAATAAATAAAAAAAAAAAGCTTTAAATTTTATTAACAAATTAATGAAGCACTAAAAATTATTTTGTTTTCTTAACACTTGAATATAAAGAAAGCGCACCGCTTCACTGATACACAGTTTGTCGTTAAGCACATTATGATTAGTGAGAGTGAACCAAAAGAGCAACGGCAAGTTGAATTAGCACCAGGTCTAAAATCGGATATGAATCAGTCTTTAGATAGTATTTTGAAAGAGAAAAAAGTACGCTACAGGACGAGGAATCGGCACGGAATGACCAAGTCATACAATTTCAACATAAATTTGGCCCTTGACTACACATGTCACAGGTTCAATGGCGACAATAATTTCATTAATTTTTGTGGCAAGTGCAACTCTTGTCAAATAGTCAATCAGCTGAACAATTTAAAGCAATGGTTCGACCGGGCCAGTCACGTGACTCTCAAGGCTTTTCTGATCGGTCTCATTGTGCGAATAAATAACTTTAAAATCTACAAATATTTGAACGATTTGCTCAAGCCGTTGACCGAGTCCAAAGATTTTATCTATGCAAGAAATAAATTTTTGCCCTCATGCGACGAAGATCACATGAAGGCGACCAATAACCGGTGTCTAGACAACGAATATGTTAACAAGCAAATAAACGCCACATGGAACTGGTATTCTAATGCGACTAATTACATCAAGCTAAATTTTATGCTTAGTCTACTTAACAAATGTGATCAGGCGCTGGTTTTTATGATGATTCTTAAACTAAAATCTATCCTCGAAACACATAATCCTTATTCGGAATCGGCACAAAGCAGCTATGAAAGCGATTCGGAGATGATTTTTGACGCGTATGATGACGAGGAAGACTACGAAGAGGACATTGAGGTGAAAAATATTCTTAAAAAAGATATTGAACAGCCGATAAGTGATTTAAAACACGTTGATTTCATTAGGTAACCAGCAAGCATAATTGCTAATTGAGTGCTTTTTTTGAAAATTTAACAATTTTTAGGCTTTTACCAGTTCATTTGTCTAAATCAATATTGTCCAGTTTGAGCAAAAAAAATTTGTACAATTGTTTGTTTGTATGCAAATATTGGTGTAATCTAATAAAAGAAGTTCACAAGGAAGGCTTTTTAAATAAAATATTGGCCGATGATATGATGCTTTTAAAGGTAGAGAATTTATTTGGAGAAAAAATATTTTTTTATTTGTTTTTTTTTTTTTTGTTTTGAGAAATTAAATTTTTTAAAAAAATAGAAACACAAAATATTTGCTTAGTCTGAAAATAATTTTTTATTTGAAAATGTAGGGCACATCCTCGAAAGGAATAAATCCCAGATATGCCAATAATGTGGACGTTAAAGTTCCAAATTTGATTCCAGGCACTTGTGAGCTAATACGTTTACCGGACGAGAAAGTATTTCGCACGGCCTATAAAAGCGAGTGGAATTGGACGACTGCTTTTCAAGGCTATGAGACTAGAAATGTAATTATGGAGGAAAGAAACGTTTTTTGCGGTCCGTATAATGTTCTTTTGTTGAAAGAAAAAAAAGATCCACACAGAGTGTCGCATTTTAATGGTCAAAATTTAGTAGCATTTGGTTCATTTGACAAAAAAATCCGCTTCATTGACCTTAAACTGGCTAGTGAGAAGAGCACGACCATACAAGGACACGCCGGTTCTATTAAATGTATATACATATGTGAGATAAAAAAAATGGTCGTCACCGGTAGCTATGACACTAGTATAAGGCAAGTGCTGGGCAAAATTAAAAATTTTGAATTTGATAAAATTTTAATTTCAGAGTTTGGTCTATTGAAAATGGAAAGTGTCTGAGAATCTTCCAAGGACATCAACAAACTGTCAATTGCATTTCAATGGACGATGAAAGAGATAGAGTCATATCAGGAAGTGGCGATAAGACGTGTCGTGTGTGGAACTTGAGCAAAAAGAAATGCTGGCGAACATTTAAGCACATGTATCAAATTAATTCAGTTGCTATAGGCGAAGAAATATGCATATCTGGAGGCTCAAGCGGAAAAATTAAAGTTTTTAATTTGCAAAGTGGAAAACTAATTAAGGTAAATATTTAAACTATCAATTATGCAATGTTAAATTGGTTGAAATTAGATCTTTTTATTTTGCTTAGGTATGTTACTATTTATTTAAATAGAAAACCCTCGAAAGTTAAATATTTTTTAAAAACTTTAGGTTCCCAAAATTGTTATTATAGTTTTCCATTTAAATTTATAATCTTGAAGCAAATTGATTTAAAATTAGTGTAAAAAAATGGAAAAAAGCTTACTTGTCAAAAATATAATAATTTTTTTTTAAATCAAAAAAAAAAAATTTTTTTAGTATTAAAAGAAGATAAAACTTGAAACACAAATTGAAAATTATTTGATCAAAAGACATTGAAATAAAAAAAAATCAATTTAAATGTATTTATTTATTCATATTAAACCATAAGAAAACTAAGATTTTAGATAATTTTTTCCTTTATTTTTGGTATAATTGCTAAAGTAATAAAAAAATTTTATGATCAAAACAATCTTATCTTTTAATTTCCTTTTCAAAATTTGAATTATTTTCTCAAAATTATTTTAAACCAAAACTCACAGTTTTTTAAAGACTTCATAGAAGATGTTCTTATTTTGGCCAAATGAAATTTATGATCAAAATAAAATGAAAAAACAGCCAAAAAATTTTGAAATTTTTTTACCTTCTTTTAATTTATCAATAATAAAAAAGAGCAATAAATCTTAAAAATATAAACCTTCATATTCAATAGATTTTCGATTCAGTGGCTCTTTTCTTGTATCATTCTCAGCTTTTTCCAAAAAAACTCACGATATTACAATTTGATACTTTTTCAAATTGGTTTAGGATTGAAAACACCTTTCTGTTGATCAAAGAAAGATACCCTTTATGAAGTAAAGCATACATTCATTCTAATTGTTCACAATAAAGTTATGCATTTATAGCAAGACCGTCTAGAACCAGTTCACAGTGTTTTACCTCTTAGAAATCCAACCAAACATATATAAACACCTTTTTATAAAAGTGTTCTCTTTTCACGACTGGCTGAGCTGGTTATGATGGGTCAACCACTGATTCACTTCTCATCAAAGTAATGATCCCTTTGAAAAACTGTTAACCTAGAGGATTTTTGAATGAATTTAAATTTCTCCAAACAAGCTTGCAGTATAACTCCTGCTGTAAATAAGAAATTGTTTAGTATTAAAAGACTCTTTTTTTTGTCAACCTCTGTTAAAGTTCAGTTTTTCGAAAAATTTATCCTACCTTATTTTGATTATTGTTCAACTCTCTTGTGTTATTATTCCAAAGAGGCAATAATTAAATTGGCTAAAAGTTATTATTTTTCTATTTTT